>JACEII010000032.1:4300400-4331895 GCA_014332785.1 Antheraea mylitta
TAAACTACAGTAAAATGGTAAAATTACATACGTCAACTCAAAAATTAATAAAAAGCATTATAATTACGGATGTGTTCGGGTTGCAAATAGCAATTTGAAGTTGCGTTTACATTTACAGAAAAAGAAAACTGATTTTTAGGTTATTCTGTGCAATTTTTCAAATTTTTCTCTCCATAAAAACCTTCCTCAGAGTTCTAGGAATAAATCAAATCAAAAATCACTCGAATTGATCCAACCTTCTTCGAGTTTCGCGCTTAGCAACATATTTTGCGATACATTTTTATTCAGATTTATTACAGAATATTTTGTATACATTATTTATCAAACAAGGATCAACTTGGATGATATAAACGGATAATATATTTAATTGTGATGACGTAATCCGATTAATTTTAACGTCCTTTGTTTGACTTCTCGTATAAAAATTTGAATTATACTTTTACTGTTTATTGAATTGTAAGTACCTGGGCTACCGAGCCTAGTTCGAATCTTTAAAAAGCATTTTAAAAATAAAAAAAAAAAACTGTTAGGTGTTCCTTATAAGATTATCATTTTTTTTACAAAAAAGAAAAATTATATACACTCGGATTCGAACTGGGGTTAGTCGGATTTTTGAAGCAACTGATTTCCACTTGAGCTATTTTTGTTTAGACAGCGGGGACGAAATTTACATTCATATTTTAGGTATATGTTTTCATTGCCTGAAATCTCAGTTAAAAAAGTTTTCTATGAATAAAATCTAGCTAGATAGATTTATCGTCCCCGAAACTACCCATGTACCAAGTTTCACGGAAATAGATGACGTCGTTTCCGAGATCCTGAATATATACAAATATAAAAATATACAAGAATTGCTCGTTTGAAAGTACTAGACTTATTCGTTCATTTTTGATATTTCAGGTAAAATATTGCACTAGAGTGGTAATAGATTTATATCGTGAATTACAGCCTAAAAATGGCCATAAAGAATGGAAATGCAAGCGCTATAAAAACAATAACGTCATTAAACCAAAAATAGTTAATAATAAATGAACAGTTAATAATTACTAATAACATATATATGCTCACCGATACGATTTTTACGTGTACAAAATACTACATGCAACCAAAAATAAGGTGTGAACCAAGAGTCTGCAGAAAAAAAAAAGGTTTATGTCGAGTTAATTTATTTTAAACATTATAATCTTCTATACATATAATAAAAATGTAAATATAATGTGTCGTGTATGTGTAATCGCCCAGGCGTGGGCCATGCTCCCCTCGCGGGATGATGTCGACGCCTCCGCAGCCCGACTCCGTGGTGCTCTCACGGAGGTTTGCGACGCGTCGATGCCTCGGAGCGTGCACAGCCCAGACAAACGGGCGGTGTACTGGTGGTCGCCGGAGATCCCCGATCTCTGGGCGGCCTGCTCCGCGGCCCGGCGGCTGTTCGTGCGCAGACGCCGACGGTGGCACCGGGACCCCGAGGTGGAGGCCCGGCTGTATGGCAGCTACAGTGAGTGCAGGAAGACCCTGCAGGATGCCATCAGCCGGGAGAAGGAAGCGGTATGGGAAGAGCTGCTGCAAACGCTGGAGGGGGATCCTTGGGGGCGCCCGTATCGGCTCGTACGCAATAAGTTACGCCCCCGGTGACGGAGACCCTTCAGCCGGAGGTGGTGGCGAGGGTCGTGGGAGGATTATTCCCTGACCCTCCGCCACTACCTGCTCCTCCTATGCCTCCGCCTCGGGCAGAAGTCGAGGAAGTGCCTGACAGTCCTCCCCCAATTACGGAGGAGGAGATGGGGAGAGCTGTCGAGCGTGTCCTCATCCGGCAGAGAACGGCGGGCCCGGACGGGGTCCCGAGCCGGGTGCTCGGCATTGCGCTGGGTCATCACGGGGGGTAGCTTCGGGAGCTGTTCGACCGGTGCTTGGTGGTCGGACGGTTCCCGAAGTCCTGGAAGTTGCCTGCCTGATGCCTAAGGAGGACCGCCCTCCGGATTGCGCGTCCGGTTATCGGCCCCTTGTTCTGCTGAACGACATCGGGATGGCGCTGAACAGGGTCATCGCTTCCCGGGTCGTCCAGCACCTGGAGGGAGCGGGGCCAAACATATAGGACGCGCAGTTTGGCTTTCGGGCAGGGCGTTCCACAGTAAATGCCCTGTGCCTTCTAAAGTCGCTGTCGACGGAGGCGACCTCCCAAGGGGAGAGGATCTTGGCGGTGTCCTTAGACATCGCCAATGCCTTCAACAGCCTGCTAAACGGGGTCATACTGGAGGCATTCCGATATATCGGAGTGCCCCCGTACCTGCGGCGGCTGTTGGAGGCGTATCTGGAAGACAGGGAGGTCGCTTACGTCGACGGCGACAGGCGAATGGTCCGGCGGGCTACAAGGCGGGGGGTTCCACAGGGGTCAATCCTGGGGCCACTCTTGTGGAACATGGGTTACGACTGGGTGCTCCACGGCGCGCTCTCTTATGGAGCGCGCCTAATTTGCTACGCTGACGACACCCTAGTCGTAGCCCGGGGTGAGGAATGGAAGGAGGTGGAGCACCTAGCCACGATGGCCACAACCCTCGTGGTCAGGCGCATAAGGAGGTTGGGCCTCAGGGTGGCCCTCGAGAAGACCGGGGCTCTTCCATGGGTCTCGGCGGGGGCCACCACCTGGGGCCCAGATTATGGTGGAGGGTGCCCGGATCAGAGTGGGAGCCCAAATGAAGTACTTGGGCTTCACCCTGGACGGGCGCTGGCGGTTCGAGCCCCATTTCGCGGGGCTTGGGACACGAATTGCTAGGGCGGCAGCGGCACTCGGCCGATTGCTCCCCAATATTGGGGGGCCGGGGGCCAGGTGCCGTCGACTGTGCATGTACGTCGTGCGGGCGATGGCCGCTTACAGGGCACCGGTCTGGGCAGACGCCCTCGGTGCCGCCAACGTGCGCGCTCTTAGCAGTGCGCAGCGCACGGTGGCGCTGAGGGCTATCCGGGCGTACCGGACGGTGTCCTCTGCGGCGGCTTTTACGCTCGCCGGCTCCCTTCCTTGGGAGCTGGAGACAGGAGTTCTCACCGCCGTATACGAATTCACGGCGGCGAGGAAACGTAGTGGGGAGCCTCCTGCTCCCAGGGAAATAGGGGCCAAAAGACAGGAGTTGCGGGAGGAGGCGGTAGAACGGTGGATGCAGGACCTGGCGGACGCGCGCTTCGGGATGTACACCGTCGACGCCAGCAACCCGGTCCTGCGGGAGTGGATTGGGAGGAGATGGGGCTCCCTGTCGTTTAGGCTGGTGCAGATGCTGACCGGACACGGTTGCTTCGGGTGGTACCTGAACCGGATCGCTCGCAGGGAGCCGACCGCCGCCTGCCATAAGTGCGGCGCTGAGGAGGATACAGCGCAGCACACTCTCTCTAAGTGTGTTGCATGGGAGGTGGAGCGCCGCACTCTGGCAGCGGTGGTGGGGGAGGATTTGTCGCTGCCGAGCGTGGTTTTATCTCGCAAAAGGAGGCGGCGGAGAGGGCCCGCGAGGCGGACCCCCTCAGTGGCCGTCTTCGCCAACAGAGAACCGGCAGGAGGAGGCGGCGCTTCGCCTAACTCCTCCTGCCACCGTAGCCGGACCTGAGGGGATGTAGTCGGGGGGCTCATCCCCTCATTGCACAGATCCGGCGGACGAGGGGAGGCAGCTGGTGTGTACCCACTTGCCTGTCTATAGGTAGAAGCCCGGCGGCCACCTTCCGCCGAGCGGACCGTTGGGGCGGCTATCTAAGGGGAAAGCTTAGAATGATCCCTTGCCGCCCCAACACTACGGTCGGTTGGTACACCGTGGGGCTTTAGTCCGTGCGAGTCAGACATAACCCACCCTCTCCCCCGGGAGGGTGGGTATCCATAAGGGATTTCCCCACGTTAAAAAAAAAAAGGGTAAACCTGATTGGCGTGGACGAATTTGTGAGACGTGGCGACGCGATACCATGCGCAAGCGACTGTGCGTAATCTATCTTGGCGCACTGAGCTCGCATACCTATAGTGTATACAGTGTTGTTGACTACGTTACAAATTTCGATGATTCACATCTGCCAGGCGTCTTGTGACGACTCACTTTTTTTTTCTATTGTCAGGGCGGGATAACGTCCACTGTGTCCGTTAGTTATATGTATAAATAAATATAGTAAGTAATTAATAAGTACATGAATGAGTAAACACCAGACACACGGATACATAATATCGTATAAATAATTAATCTCAGTTATGTATACCACTACTAAGGACTCAAGATGATCAATAGTTAACTACACGTATTGCGTATTTATTGAATATACTGTTAACGAATTGTTAAATTAAATTATATGTGTAATTAAATACTGTTTATTGTAATTTAAATAAACTGGATGTCGGCATGTTCCATAATATATTAGCAAAACCTTCAAGTAAGGTTGCTAGAATGCTATATGAAATGTGTAAAAGATAACTTTATAAAAGAAGATGTAGGAAAGGCTTTAACGTTAGTATAATTAGGTTATGATGGGGTTGATACAGTTAGAGTAAAAAGCCCCTAAATGAAATGATAAATTTAAAAAAAAAACACTGTTTATCGCATTTAAAATGATTCATTTGAAAAAATTATCTACAACAAAACGTGACGGAACGTACATTCAAATAAAACGACCATAAATAATATGTACAAGGAAATGTAAAAAAAAAAAAACATTTTTTTATTAAAAGGCGCATACGTTTTATAAATAGATGCTTTTAGAATGACGTTGTAATAAAATACCTACATGAATGATACTTTTACAAGACAAATGAGACTGTAACGCACACATACGTAAAGTAATATCGTAACGCCACACTGTCTTAGATTAAATGTGGAAATAAGATGGGATAATGTCAATATCGGTGGTGAAAAAGAGATAGTTATATATTGTTTAGATACGGGTGGATTGACAGGGCAGTCTTAAAAAATAAGCTGACTAGCCAAGTTTTAACAAGGCGCTGTCGAAGTGCTTATGACGTATCTAGAGAATTTGTAGTTGTAATATCATTGGCTTTTACACGGTATTACCAAATCAACATCAAGGTGATAACTGTAGACTTACTCGTACTTTAATCTTCAAATCGTCTTGGTCTTTGTTTTGTGTTGAATTGTATTTACTATCAAGGGCATGCTAAGATTATTATTGTTTGTATAATTACTAGCTAGCCCAAGAAATGTTGGTTATATAGGGGTACCGGATCCAAAGTTAGTAGAAACCTTTTTGCACTGAAGTAAATACTTCACAAATGATTTTTGTCTATAAATAAAGGACTATATAATAATCATATAGTGCCATTTATCGGATTCATGCATAGCTAAGAACCATCGTCTAGATCAAGGGCTCCTAAACTTTAAATATAATGGAACACTAACCAAACATCTTCTATTTTATGGAACCCCGTATCAAAGGATTACCAATCAACATTGAAATTTATATAAGAACAATTTTTTTCAAGAAATCTATACTAATATTATAAAGAGGTCAAGTTTGTGAGTTTGTGACGTTGTGATGTTGTGACGTTGTAGGGGGTAATCTCAGGAACTACTGGTGCGATTTGAATAATTCTTTCAGTGTTTTTATTTATTTTAGTTTGTTCTATTCTGCAGACTCTTGGTCCGTACCTTTTTTTTGCTTATATGTAGTTTTTTTTTTACGTAAAAATCGTATCCGTGAGCATATTTTTTTTTATTTTTAGTAATTTATTAAATATTAACTGTTAAATTATTATTCACTATTTTTGGTTTAATGACATTATTGTTTTTATAGCGCTTGCATTTCCATTCTTTATGGCCATTTTTAGGTTGTATTCCACAATATCCCGTGCCAGAGCGTCCACTTCCCGACGAATGAACCTACTTATCGCGTCGTCAGTCACGTCGGTATAGTAGACACAGGTGTCGGTGTGCCTAGTTATTGCCACTATAGCATGTGAAACGCTATCGTGGATTTGTACCCTTCTGCCCTTTTCTTTGCAGGATCACCACCGATTTGAAGGTGAGTCCTTGGGATTCATGGACTGTCAGAACGCGCGATCCTTCCCCTACCCCGTAGCTCTTTTTTATCAGGGCTTTTTTCTCCTCCTGTGTATGTACCAGAAAGAGAGTATCGGGAGTGTGTGAGCGTATTTGTTCGCCCTGATAGTCCCTGATGCTCAGAGATCTTACTATCGGTTTCGGTGAATATATAACGTCGTATACTTGACTCAGTGCATAGGCTACATCCATCGGGTTCCTGTAAGTGCAAGTGAGCTGTTTGTCAATACTGGCTACGGCCGTTGGTCTGGTATATGCCATCCGAAATAAAATTTCCCGGTCAATGTAGGATAGTTGGTTGATATCTCCAATGAAGAGAATTTCGCTTGCTTCCGCCAACCGACTGGCAGTCAGGGTTGCCCCGAAATGGGGTAATGAGAGCCTTATCCACGATTAACCTTGGACGTTTATCATGCTCTCTGAAACCATTCACCAATATGGACGCCATGGTGCCCGCACGCTTTTCTGCTTTTTGCCGTGTGCCTGCACCAGTTTCTCCTGTAGGTCTGTTTTAAAATCGGAGTGTTTTTTTCCTTTTGAGAACGCGAACGAAGTCGCGAGCAGAGGCTAGTATGTAATATAATTAAATCATTATTCGCGTGTTGTCTCTGGCTACGTGAACTGATGGGCCATACATAGTCCGGGCTGAATGTTTAATAACTACCTACTTACTTACATAAGAGTTCCTTCTTATCACATATTTTGCGCTATTTCAAAATATTTTAATCGTGGTATTATCCAACAATAATAAATAATTTTAGCGGAACCCTGATGACTATTCTATGGATCCGGATTCTATGGAATAGGTTTCGCGGAACCCAGTTTGGAAATACCTCATCTAGATCAATAGTCGGCAAACAGACAGACAGACAAATAGACAGGCAAACATTACTAATTCCAAGACACGTGCAGACCGTTTACATTCCTATTATATACATAAATGGTTTTAGTGTTTTTCAAATGACTGTAATCACCTGGAAAGATCCACTGATAGCCAAAAATCTTATGCTAATTTGCCTAAACACCTCTTTGAACGTCACTTTAATAACCTTCATCGCAAGATGACAAAATAATGCACCTAAGTTTATAATTCCCATTACGTTATAAAAACCTTACTTTATTACAATTTATAAATAATGCATAGTCGTAAAAATGAAGATAATCATTAAAATAGCATTAAAATTCTAAAAATGGAATATTTTCAGTTGTATCATAACAGAAATCTTGGTTTATAATTAACCAGTTCTATTTTACGATATATAAAAACATGAAATATTTGACTTCCAAAAAATAAACATACAATATTCATGAATCATGTTTGAAGGACAAAAAAAGAATAATCCACTAGAGGAAACTGTGTTATTATTTTAATCTATTCACTACCGAAAAATGCAATTCTTTCCTCAGCAAAAATATCACTCAATGAAAAGGCTAACGTTTGCTCACAGTATCTCTTGCGTTAATTTAGATTTTGCAAATAAAATATAACCATGTTACTTGTTCTTACCATAACTTTTTTATTACATAAAACAATTTTTAAAATACGTGAAGTCCTTTTGAGTTTATCTATTACAAGCAAAGATATCTATTTTTTTTTCCTTTATAATAGCAATAGCTTTTGCCAGCGACTTCGTTCTCGTGAAATTTAGCAAAAGAATTTTAGTGTAAAAATGCGATGGAGCGTACGTGTTACTAGACATTTCTTTTTTAATTCATCATATTTGCTCGTAATCTTTTCTTTAAAGTATAGACACATTTTAGCTACTCCTTATAACATCAGATACTTACCAGTGAAAATCTCATCAAAGCTGAAGGACAAAGGACAAAGAACAACAGAAACAAAAAAAAAAAATCAAAAAATAATTGTTACAAGTACCGCATGTACTTTTCCATTTAATATATAGGTTTTATTTTGACATTGCAGACACTTCAACTTTATTTATTTGTGTATATTACAATGATTTAAGAACTTTTTATTTTGAAAGGTTGCCAAGTTGCTGTTTTTCTTGACAATTTAGCTTTTTTTTATATCATGTTGCTAAGCTATCATCGCCGTCCATAGACACTAGCTACCCTAGAGGAGTCGCAAGTGCGTTGCCAGCCTGTGTCTAGGGGAGTGGAGAGAAAGGGAGAGGGGTTAGAGGAGAGGGGAAGGGAGAGGAGAGGGGAGGGGAGATGGGTCTCTGGCGCTCTCACTGACCGAACGAAACGCAAGCACTATTACTTCACGTCGGTTTCCTGTGAGAGGGTGAGCCCACCCATTCATGCTGAAACCAATAATAACTTCAGCGTGGCTCTACCGCCTATAAAGTATACCTTTATAAGTTCTTTATAAGCATCGTATTTACTGGGATTTGTTTCATCATATTGGAAACCAAAAACAAGACCTAATATTTAACCAGACATGTATTCATGATTTGATAAAACACGTGGTAGGGGTTATAAGTAGTAATTCCCGATAGAACGTTTACGGTGACCGAGTTACAATATTATGCGTCTTACATAAATCAATGTACCGCATGTATTATATTTATATGTTATTGGAAACTGCCATGTGATGTACTTACATGCATGTATTTATATGCAGAATATCAAGAAGAAGGAAGATCATTCCTCTGTCATATCTAAGTATTCATTTTTGCATGAAGTAAGGCTTAGTTATAGTTAGATATTCGCAATGTTGTGTGTTGATGGGGAAGGGAGGAGGGGAAAGGGAGGGAAGGAGAGATGAAGGCGGAACTCCAGCGCTCTCACTGACAGAACAAAACACAACGATGCAAGCACTTCAGGTTTTCTGTTAGAGGATGATACTACCCCGGCCGTGCCAACTCATTCAAACTGAAGCCTTCAGCGTGACTATACCATCTTCAAAACTTTTAAAACAGCTTTCCTGACGTCAACTCTTCTTGAATTCTACTTGTTTAAGCTTATAGATATAGATTTTGAAAAGTCATGAATCTATGAATTTTGAATTTTATATTTCAAAATGTCTTTTTCAAACTTAATTTATAAGTTATAGCACCAGCATCGCCTTAGTAGTTTAGTATAAGTCCATGCAAAAGGTGTGATTGACAACTTGCCACAGATCATTCTAATTTAATTATCACTTATAACGGCGAATCTATACGAGCGTAAGAAGCACTGGCACTCTATTGAAAATTAAATATACTATCCGCTTCTTTAAAATAAAGATCACCTATTAGGTATTTGTAAATGTAAATAAACAGGACCTACGAAGTGGGTTGAAAGTGATTCATAGTAAAAGATGCAATCATATTGTATTTTGTACTCTTTTTTCATACCAAAGTTTTTTCTGTTATTCTACCTGTTACAAAGTCTAATGAACTGCTAAATCTTTAGTTCTGGATAATTTTTGATGCACTTAATAAAACTCTAAGTGGCGATTTAGATTAAGAAGGTATTACAGTCAACAAAATATCTATAATGTTGGTAACCATCAAATTGAACATAATAACTAACTAGGCGAGTATGAGTGATGGCGCGGTTAGTAGGTTTATCTATCGGGCCGTGGACGCTCCATTGCGGGACATTATAGATCATAACATAAAGGACCAAAATGAAAAAGCCATAAAGGTAATAACATAATTAAAAATAAATACATATATAAAATAATAGTAAATAAAAAAAAAAAACACCTAATAGTTGCACATATATACGATTCTTGACGTAAACAATAAAAAAATAACGAAAGCAAAAAAGGTGCGGACCAAGAGTCTGCAGAACAGAAGAAGAAGACAAAGACTAGGCGAGTATTGGAAAATTAAAATAAGCCTAACTCCTTTCCTTCTATTATTCTTCACTGAGAATTTAGATTTGTAACACGCATTTAACCCATATTTATCAATAAAGTAATCTATTGCTACAGCAATTAATCATTTCTAAGGAATTAAGGCTCAGTGGTTAGCGTGCTCGGATACTGGATCAAGCAACGTAGGTTTGAAAGGCCCAGAACTTGCGGTGAAGGAAGATATCAAGATGAAACCATACAAAAGTAGTAGCGTTTTTCCTAAACCCGCCTGACTAGATACCAACCTCAAGTTGAATAACTCTATCCAAACAGGTAGGTGGTAGAGCCACGCTTAAGCTATTACTGATTTCAACATGTGTGGGTCGACTCGCCCGGGATAGTACCTCCCTCTCAGAAAACCAACGTGAAGTAACAGTGTTTGTATTGTTGCGTTTCGTTCGGTCAATGAGAGCGTCGAACGCCCTCCTTCCTTTCTCCCTACTTTCCCTGCCCCTCATTCTTTCCCCATACATAGACTAGTAATGCCCTTGCGACTCCTCTGGATTGCTTGTGTTTATGGACGGTGGTGATCGCTTGGCATCTGGTAACTCACATATTCGTTTACCTCCTATGATAAAAAAGCATTTACACGTGTGTTCCGGCACTTACTCTTAAGATCCAATCCTTCTATATCTAGCATGCTTACTATCTTGGACCACATGGCTATTTAACATCACATAAACTATGAATAAGTAATTATCGTTCCGAAACTTAAGTTAGACTTACAAACCTTAATACAAGGAATATATTAACCGTATAATGATTACATAATTAATTACTAACGCGTTATTGTCTGTTCCGAGAACGGCCATTAGCTCTTGGCTTATTCGGCCTCAACGACTTCATCACTCTACGATAATTAAGCTACTCAAGACCTTGTAACACGGAATACTTATTACTAAATCAATTGCATAATGTTGCACAAATGTAGACATGCCCTGAATGGCAGGCGATGATTCAACAATCCGATGTCATATTTGTTTTTCTCTATTTTTTGTAGACCTAGTTTTTATATGTGATGTATTATTGCATATGCAATTACAAAGATAACCGTAGACGAATTGTATCAGGCTAGCGAAAATACTTAAAGAGATGTATTAGTGACGAAAGGAAATATAGAACATTTATTAAGCGTAAAATACGGAAAAATTAACACACATCAATATAATTGAATTACATCATTATGTACAGCTATAAGGACATGTACTTATTACGGCATTAACGCAAAGGTAGCCGCATTTATCACCTAAAAAGACTGCTTTTTTTTCAAAATGATTACCCTATTAGCAAGGTCTTGACTTCTTCACCAGACTACGCCAAAAAGGTGTGATTTTCACCTAGGCACACATTAATAATAGTTTTTTTTTTTTCGAATTGACTACGCTATCGGCCTTGTAAGGCCTTTACAGCTTCACCGGACTTAGAAGAAAGAAACAAAAAGATGCTTAGAACGGGAAAGAAGTAAAGAGAAGTTTACTGTTTCGGTCTCACAAATATGCAATGTTTTTTTTTCGAAATGAAAACGCTGTTGACCTGGAAAGTTTCACCGAACTACCGTTTGCAATGTTAGAATTTAAAACATTATTTATATTAATGGTAGCAATGATATCATGAAATAGAATTTACTTTTAATAAGAAACATAACTCATTAATTAAAAAGTATAAGATTGATAACGTACTTTGGGACATAAATATATGAAACAGCATTCTATAAATTCCTTTAATTTTGCAACAGTTTAGTATCATAAGAAGTATGTCTGTTTTGTCACTATACTATTAATTGTTTGCCTACAATCTGGAAAAATTTCGACAACACTAGGGTTCTATAGAATCTTTCTATCGTGTAGGCTTGTTATACCATATTTTTATACCAAAAATGCACCAGATTAGGCCCCACTCGGCAGCCGCTCAAGCCTAGGCCTGTTCCCTCGGCGGAGAGACCTTGAGTGTACTGCTCGCACGATACATTGATACAAGATCTTACATCAGTGCGACGACATTACACATATCACCCCCACACACGTGCACGCATACACGATGACATATGAAACTGGAAGGGTTTTATTTTTTTGAACTAAAATAGTTTAGAAAATTATCCAATACGAAATATACACAAGAGTTGTTGAATTATGTATGCTTGGTACATGTATGTTTCAACAACTCATATAAGTATGAATATGTAGCTTAGCTTAGGTTAGCTCAGATAGGTCACGAATCGCATGTATCAGGCAACAGCCCAAGCTGAGGTGTGCCGTGCACCCTTGAGCTAGTTGTTAAATAAAATCGTCTGAATGCCTTAATCGCTCGCCTTAAAATCTGGCGAAGCTGTTAAGACCTTGCTGGGTCAATAACGTAGTTAGTTCGAAAAATAATTAAAAACAAAAATGGTTTATTCTAGCAACTTAAGTAATGGGATGCCTGAGATCACTATGACCTTATTTCAGAGATTCACTTAATTCAACCTTCCCAATTCTTCATTACTATTTTATGCCCTTTAAAACTCAGATGAACCAGATTTTACAAAAAACCGATAATATTTTAATGCTAGAAACAAAAAGTTAGAGATACAATTTTTGGGTTCCATAAGACCAATAAGTTTTTTAGATAATAGTGTAAGGCAGTGGCGCATTTACCAATAGGCTGAGTAGGTAGTCTAGGAGGTCTAGGTTGGCAGATTTTATGGGCGGCAAATTTGAGACTACATTTTTTTATATTTTACAGAAATGAAAAAGTTTCACATTTATAGTTCTAGAAAGTGACACATCGACACCATAGTTAACAATAGTAATTACGGGTAAAGGGCGGTGTAATAAGGTAAATAGAACACAAATAATAACGTTGCCATTTCATAGGCAGAAAACATGTAATTAATGGAACTAGGATATCAAATGAGGCCTTAGGCCTTAGGAGCGGCAAACTTTGAATAGCCTACAGGCGGCACACTTGTAAATCCGCCACTGGTGTAAGGTTCTTAAAGGTTCCAAATCACGGGGCCTAACCAAGTTGCTTATCGACAATCACTGACGCAAATAGAAAACGGAAAAATGTATGGAGATGACATATTTGAACGCTAGATCATGTGACTTACTAATCATGGAGGTATGGAGGTATGGAGGTCTCCATACTTTTTCCGTTTTCTATCTATTTGCGTTAGTGACTGTCGATAAGCAACTTGGTTAGGTTCTCATATTAGTAATTTACCGGACAGTGATTTCAAGCACCATATCAAAGGTATCGTTAAAGGTACTGAACGAGTACAAAATCAAGAGCATATTCACTTTATTATATTTATAATATATGGTTCTACCAAATCCTGGTCTATTAAATCTAGGATTATTCACAGAAATATTAATTTATAATAATATATTGTAAACCAAAATGCCCTGAAGGGTTTCTGTCGAACAAAGAGCGATACAACAAAGGCCGATGAGAGTTTATAATAACAATGATCAAATTAAAACAATACAATGTAAATTTCCTCTGATATATTCTGGTGTATGCTTTAGATGTTGTTTACGTAAACTTGTAGCAATATGTGGCGGTAAAATTAAATGTACTATTGTCAATTTTGAGAATTTTTTGTAGAATTACTGATAACACATTTCTGTTTTATATGCATTTCTCTTGATTCTAAGACTGTAATAAACAATACATTAATGAATTTTCTAACTTTTATTAGAGCAGAATATTTTTCCAAGCTAAGCCAAACCTCGATTTACTTCGATCACAACTCAAAATCTAATCATAAAAATCATATTATTGTAAGGTCGTCAATAAAAAAGAGGTACGCTGTATTGTTTTAAATCAAATTCTGTAATTATAACAATAACAAATTCGCACACAGCTAGTCTATACTAATATTGTAAGGAGGTAAAGTTTATGAGGTTGTAGGGGATAATCTCAGTAACTACTAAACCTATTTTTTAGTAATAGAAAGCCACGTCATTTGTGAATATTATGAGCTATATAGTAATACAAAAAATGAAAAGCCTTTTTGTGGTAGTCGAATTTGCTAAGACGGAGAAAAAACGGTCTAACAAAAACGTTTCTTACGAACGTGGCCTTAACCATGAGAAACATATGATTGAGTTCTAGAAAAGTTGTAGAGCTTGATAATGCCTACAAAAAACTCAACGACAGCATATATCTGGCTTTTATATGTAAGTCACAAAAAGTAGTTTTTTATAAATGTATACCGCCCAACGAAGTAGGCACGAGACAGCTAGTAGTTTATAATTTTATTAATGATTTTACAAGTGATACATTCTTTTTTTTCTAGAAATTATTTAATTAATACATTTTCATTTAAACTGTTCTTTTAAAAGTGAAAATAAAATAGAAGAATCAGTTTCACATCTAGCACACTAACCTCATTATGTGGCCAATGAAACTATAAATTACTAGCCTCTGCCCGCGACTTCGTTCACGTGGAATATCTATTACGTATACACTAACACGCAGCAGTTCTCAAAAGGAAAAAACATCCCGATTTTGAAACATTTCTCACCTGCGTTCCGTTCCTGTTGGTCTTACCGTGATAATATATAGCCTATAACCATCCTCAATGAATGAGCTATATAACATTGCAAGAATTATTCAAATCGGACCAGTAGTTCCTGAGATTACCCCCTACAACGTCACAACATCACAACGTCACAAACTCACAAACTTTACCTCTTTATAATATTAGTATAGATAAAGCTATAAAGTACATACTATAAAATAGTAAACTCTAATTATAACTTGACAACCAGTAGATAATTCAAAATTATAGATTATGAAATGGTTGATCTTACTCGTACACCTTTGACCTGTACTCTAAACAAGCGGTAAAGGAAATATTAAAAACAAGTATTAAAATATTTCGTAAACACATGAGCAGGATAAAACATATTGGATTCACAATATTTGTTAAGTTATTAACACTCATTATACCTAGTTAATCTGTATAATGTCTGATTAGCTTCGTTAGTAAGTGGAATTAAAAATATTTCAAATTTGTTCGACGATTGTGCTTATTTTTATGACGAATCCAACCTATCCTAACCTAGTACCTCACCACTAGCTTACGATAGAATTGAAATTTGAGTCGTATAAGACCAAAAGCATTAAAGTAAATCAGTAATCATTTTTAACTGTATTCATAAATCATTATGATGAACATTTTACTACGATCTTTGAGTGAATTTGAATGCAAAATTAACAAAAATTGCCTATTTCCGAGTATTCATTCAATCTTTGCCACCTCCCTATTATCGACCATTTTATACGACTTTTTCAACACTCTACGATGCATTTTCTCATAATCGAAAGGAGGATTTAAACAATTATATTCTTCAATCATCAACAATTTCCCTCAAATAATCTGCAAATTACCTAGACAATCTGTAGATTAACTTATTTTTCCACTTTACCGGTGACATATATACAATGGGTTATATAAATTATTCACAACTAATTTTAGTTCCTTATTGCTTTTCTATCTGTTGTTAATATATCATGAATATATTTTCGTTTCAAGGATAACAGAACCAAAACAGCATAAAAATACATAAGAATGCTGTAAACATAAGGAGTAAGATTTTTTTTGTGTATTATATATCTTTAGGCAGAAATCTGTAGTTTTGTTTGTGCGCGTTTATTAATTTCGTTTATCTATAAAGACCCCCTTAGCAGCAGCTCAAGCCTAGGTCCGTTACCTCGGCGTGGAGTCCTTGAGTGCGCTGCTCGGGCGATACACTAACACAAAATCTTACATCACTGCAACAACATTACTCATATCACCTCCACACACGTGCACGCATACACGCTTACACATGAAAGTGGAAGGGTTTTATTTTTGTTTTTCCTTATAGAACTAAAATGTTAAGAAAAATTTTCCAACACAAAATGGATATAAGAGTTGTTGAGGTATGTATGTTTGGTAAACATATATGTTTTAACAACTTATATTTATATCAAGCTAAGCTCAAATAAGTTGCGAATCGCATGTATCAAGCAACAGCCCAAGCCAAGGTGTGCTGTGCACCCTTGAGCTAGTTATCAAATAAAATTGTCTGAGTGCCTTAAGCACTCTCCTTAGTAGTCCGGTGAAGCTGTTAAAACCTTGCTAGGTCAATAGCATAGTCAGTTCGAAAAAAAATATATTAAGACCGCTATCGGTCTTACTAAAATTGAAAACGTGAATATGAATTTGTTTGTTTATTTGTGACGCTTTCACGGCTTAACTTTTCAGCAGACCATCTTAATATAATAATATTAAATTTTACTTAGACATAACTGTGTAATAAATCCAGATCCGGACTAGGTTGCAATTACTATGCAGATTATTAGAAACCAGTCACAGTGTCTCTTGTTTGATTTGTCATACCTCAGTATAACCAGATTATATTAAGCTACCGAGAACTGAACAGGCCGGTATGACATCAACGACTACAATAAATACAGTTTATGTCACAACAGTCACCGTTGGTTTTAGACTACACCAATGCTAGTTATTATAGATCTTCGATGATAAAACTGATGCACTATTAACTGATAGTATGGAATAGTTACTTTGGGCTAATGCTAACACGCCGTAAGCTTTCAAGGGGAGAAATCACCCCGATTTTGAAACATTCTTTATTGGTGCTCCCCTCCTATTAGACTTTGCGTGATGATATAGCCTATAACCTTCCTCGATAAATGAGATATAAAACACTGAAAGAATTTTTCAAATCGGACCAATAGTTCCTGAGATTAGCCACTACAACGTTACAAACTCACAAGCTTTACCTGTTTATAATATGAGTATAGACTATAATTATGTTATATATTATAATTGTAATATAACTATTTATTATATTGTAGTATAAAGTTTTCAAAAAACGCGTTAGAAGAATGTGTTTGTTTCTGAACAAATGTTAAAATAACGCCTTGTTTCAGAGCAAATCAATATTAAAAAGCAAACGTTCAGTCACCGACCTTAGACATTCCTTTCAAAACATATTTCGAGGCTAATTAAAATAATAAAATGATCTTATTCTCTTTAATTAATTCAAGCTATTTATTAGTATTTATATCGTTTTTGTAAAATCAAACGAAAAAAACTCGAAGGTTACTGACTCGATTTAACCAGTGTTTACCAAATTTTTTTTTTTTATCTTAACCCTAACCTTGAAAATATTATATCGTACCCTCGCTGGAATTTTTTGGGTCATTTCATACATATTTCACCTAAAAATTGATTTGTTTTTAATAGTCATTTCATAAAACATGAAAATAATGGTTTTATTTATTTCTTAACTGGCATAAGTCATACAGAAATATGATATGCTCTGTATATCTAAAGACACCTGATATTTTAAAATACGCTCAGTCGCAGTACATCAAACTGTTTTTACCACAGAGTCTATCAAAGAAATAAAAATGCAAGCAGAATCTAGGAAACTATTACCTACCTTTACTCACGCTTATGTTCGTGTAAATGTAGATTTTGAAAAAAAAAAAAATAAAATTTCTATAAGTGAAAGATTTTAAAAAGAGTTGAGAAGATTTGCATGTTTCGTTTAGGCCGCAGAATACAAAGTAACGGACAGGTCACCTGATGTTAAGTGATCACCGACGTCCATAGACACTTGCAATACCAGGCGAGTCGCAAGTGCGTTGCCAGCCTTTGTTTGATGGAGAACGTAAGGGCGAAGAAAGAAAGGAGGGGTAAGGGGATGGGCGATGGGCCTCCGACGCACACACTGACCGAACGAAGCGCAACAATGCAAGCACTGTTACTTCACGCCGGTTTTCTGTAGTACTACTAGATTTGAATATGTCCATTAAAAAAATGATTTTCTCTTTATAGTAGTAATAATATATATTATTATGTTTAATAGTTAGGTTTAACTATCTATTTTTTTTAATAGTTTACAAAATATTTTACTCTCTTTTGTTACAAAATTTGGAACTCAAAACAATTTCAACACTCCATACACAAATACACCAAAACAACCATGTAAAGACTTCGATGGAAAGAGAACAGAGAATACACCAGTAGAGTGTAGAGTAATGTAAAGTTAAGTCACTATGACCAGGGTTTCACGATTGTCCCTACAGCCCCAAATATAATAATATAAACCGTGAACACATATGAGGGCACTACACAAAACTTTGAGAAATACAGTTAGTGCGATAATTAAGTACGTCGACGCAACGGTCTGCATATATAGAGTCAGAATACGAATTCTTTGTTTATTTAACTAGATTGCGAAGTCTTGAAAATATATATTGAGATTGTATTTAGTAATTTAACTATATGAGAATTGTTAACAGTATATATAATTAAATGTGAAATAATTATTTAATTTTAGTTAAAAATTAATCTCACACCTAACAAAATAATAATTAATATATAAGTAATAACATGAATAAGGTCATTTAAAAGTACAAAATATAAGATGATGAGACTACGTGTTATACTAATCTAATGTGGTCCCACCCGCTGATGTTTTAATGTCACTGCCACGGAAATCATGACGTTTTTTAAACACAAATAAATTATTAAAATTATAAAAAAGAGTAGTGACTTAAGTAAAACCCTAAAAAAAAACATTTCCCAATTTTAAAAAAGCCATTTCCTCTTTGTTTCCGTCTTAAAAAACTTATTTGTTAACAATATTGTGCACTTATTTTTGATTTGTTTCAGTATAGGTTTTTGCTAGTGTTTCTCTTTTTTGTATATTTTAATTAATGTTAAATGTTTTTTTTTTTTTATAATTGTATTATTTTATTTAGCTCAACTAACTAGGAAAATTATCAGAAAAATATACTAATTTGTATTTAATTATTAAAATCGTTAATTTACAGTTACGAAAACAACCCAAAAATACTTTATTTTAGGATTTGTGACTCAGTATTACCATCTTAGAAATATTTATGTTTAATAAATTGTTATAGAATCAATTGAAATAATAATAGCGATATTAATTTCACTGTAAACTTTTTTTTTTATCGAAGCACGACAAAGTGACTGCACTATGCCTGATGTTAAGCATAGTACAATCCAAAAACATCGGCAACCACGGAGAGACAGATTATTCATCGCCGGTCGCCGCTGTCATGCCGGCCATAATGACGAAAGTCACCCGGTACTGGATATGCACAGGCTGATCCCGAAACGCGACACGCAGAAGCGAGTCACTATGACGGACTTTTTCGCCATATGCATGGTGGTTGCGACCCAGTCGGGCTGTAAAACCCTACCACCCCGCTTTCGCCATTGCCTCGTTCGTTATTCAGCAGGGTGCACCACGTGCAGGTGAGGTTGGTTTGGGTGTCTCTAGTCTTAAGATGTTACTCGACACCCCTTACACCCCAATTTTACTTGAAATTGAAACCAAAGTATATATCGAGGGAGCCACTATTGACCTGTGATACCGTACTATTGACTACAATGGGGGTGGTACTAATAACCTCAAACGCTATTGGTTGGAGTTATCGGCTGTTCATTGTTTACCTTTTTGGGAGACGCCATCAGTTGGAGGTATCGGCTGTTTATGTACCTTGATGCCTTGAAAGGCGACCGACGATTATCTCGCAGCAAAATTCTCTCGTCGCAGATAAAGAAGTTTTCATTCCAAAAAAAAAATTAAATAGTGGCAACAAAATTTTCTATGTCATATTCATTATCTCCTTTTATAGATCACAACACTCAGAAAAAATATATGTACAGACAAAACTATAAATTTTCTAATATAGAAACAGATAATACAACGCAATGGTATTTAAAGATATAGATTATATATATATATATATATATATATATATATATATATATATATATATATATATACAATATATATATATATTTATATATATATATATTGTATACTGTTGCTATAATAATAAACATTCACGATCCAACAACAATAATGAAAAGTTTTAATTTCAGACAGTTAATATTCACAACCCTGGAAACTTAATTAAAACAACTCATGAAATGTATTAATTACGAAATATAAAACTATATTACAGTAATATCACGCTATATCCTTTTTAAGGTAGGTAGAAACCGCAAAAGTGTTATCACTTTCCTAGACACAGAGAGGCAAGACTGTCTCTAACAAAACGGAATAGTCGCGGTACAAAAGGTACGCTGGTAAGGTATTCCAGAGAGCATTGCAGGACCCATTGGGCCCAAACATTTAACTAAAGACGGATTAACCAATAATATGTTCGTAAAAACTTTGAAAAACTGAATTTAGTAAAATACCGGCATAATGTAAATACTAGAAACTGTGATACACTGGTTGTCCCATGTTTCAGACTTAGCAAAACCAGTAATAGTTTTTTGGGTAATATTGTTAGTATTTACAATAAAGTCCCAAAATATTTTACCGATTTGCCGGACTGTAAATTTAAGCGCCACGTCTAGCGGGTTTTACTGTCAAAAGGATATTCTAGAGTCGATCAGTATGTGAACGATAGTGATATCTGGAATTGACTCTCTGTGCATCCACTAAAAACTATTGTATGATGTATTTGAAATATATGTTAAAAAAATGTACTCAGTCGAATTTCTTGCCGATTCTTCTCGATGACTAGGTTGTTTTCCGAACCGGTGGTAGTTTTTAACGTTCATAAGTGCCTTATAGGGCCAAAACTGAATAAAGTATTTTTGATTTTTGATTTTGAAATAGCATTGCGTACATCAGTAGGAAATGCATAGGTTTTGGTTCTGTGTGGTAGTAAAATAAGTTAATAAATTCAAAGAAGTCAACACAAAATATAGTTATTCTTATTTGGCTTGTAATATTCACGTTGCAAAAATGAACTAAAAAAGTATAGAATATCCTACCCGCATAAAGATTTTAAATCCTAAATAGATATATTTAAATTCTAAAATAATGAGCTGTGCAATTGTGAATCTTGTTACAATCATTGTACCTTATATAATTAAAAAGCAATTTCTTAATAATATACGTAAGCGGATCATTTCAAAGCAGCGGCACCTGTTTCATTTCTTATTATAAGGTAAGGTTTTATGTTTCAAAAATCCTACGAAAATGCGAAGATTTTAGGTTTAAAAATCCCCATATAAAAGGTGAGGGATTAAGAAATATCTCTAAACAAAAAGTGAGTGATTAGGAAGACATTATGGAGATCTTCAAAACATTGACAGATTGACGTCGAATTGTTTAGTACTTATTTTATTTCATTACATAAACTTACTGTAAAAGGGTTTGATCTTATTTTTTTAGAACGCCTTTTCGAAACCGGGCTCGGTAACCAATTTTTAATAATAATGACAATTAAACAATTCGTATGATTAATAAAGACAAATGTGAGGCGCATCCAACTAATTATTCATGTAACATGAATAGTTCTAGAAACAATTTTATAGTTCTGAAAATTATATAAACTATATTATGACTTTTTTCATTCATATCTGTACATTTTATAATAACATAATGTATATTTTCATGTATTTCATTTTAAATCATTCACACATCAATAGAAAAATTACAATCAAAACAATTTTTTGATTATTTTCATCTAATTATATCTGAAATAGAAAATACTTTTTCTCCTTCTTTCTACAGATTTTCTTAAATTTCCACCCATTTCATCTATGTAAAGAGAAAGTTGGTTAAAAATAAATTACAAAAATGACAGGTCGTCTGCAACCTTCATTTACATTTTCTATTTTAACCACGTGGTCCTTATATATATAATCTACTTTTGTATGTGGCTAATCCGACCCTGCATTCAATACCCAAGAGAGGATAATATTTACAACCGGGCACTACGTACGCTAGAATCGACGCTCTCTGTACTGCATAATTTTAATTTATCCATGTTTCCCTACAGAGTTAACTGCAGATTAATTAATAAGACAAATAGTTGAACATTTAGAAAATCCAAACGCCATAATAAAACTGACATAAACATACTATAACCAGATCTGATGTACAATAACTGTCATATTTAAGTAAGAAATCGCATGTTTGTGTTTAGATTTTTCAATATATCTATACAAAGTTATAAATTGTACGGTTTGACCGTGAAATATAAATTACTAACTTTTTACCCGCAACGGTTTTGCTTGCGATAATTTAGATACTCGTCCTATTTTTTCAGGATGAAACTATATATACAAAATAATAAATGAGTTAAGTAAGTGTAACAAATAAACACACATTCTCTTTTATTAGATTATTTAAGTGCTTAGGCATGAAAGAATGTCTCTTGGATATTACTATTTTATTACACTGAAAAAATACTCCTTACCAATTTATACAGTTCAAGCGGACGCACCGACGGCCACTACTAGTTTCACATAAAGGATAAAATGTCAACTCAATATATTTGAAGTTCACGTAAAATTAGCGTAGAATACATTTCGAAGTTCATTTCAAATGCTTGTATTTTTGTTCATACCAGAACAAACTTGACTGTCACAACAAACAAACCAATAGTACACTCAAATCTATGTTCCAACATGTACTGTTTGACTTTTAATATATTAGTGTGACATTATGATTATACATATTGAAATTCAAATTATCTAATCCGACATAACAAGTTCAGACAAAACCGGACAAAACAACATTTTTTTTGTACATTAACAGTTTTTTTGTCTCCAATGTCGAAGCCTTCGACTTTTTGCCTCGGACCATGATAGTGCTTTAAATTTTGAATGACAACAACAAAAATAAATAGTATTTATTGGTCGTAACTGTAGAATGTTATGTAAATTATGATTATTTTAATTTTCTATATTTTAATCATACAAAGCAACAACTTAAAGAAATATGTTGTCTTGAAAGTCGGTTTACCGACGATAATTTTACATGATAACGACTCATTAGAGTAGTAGAAAGAGTCGATGGGGTACTAGAGAAATAGATGCGTCACAAGCTGAACGCTTAGATCGATCGCGCTTCTCTATCCCTTATTCTGCGCTCAATCTTACACGCTCGGCTCAGGCGGAACGTGACAATAAGTCGTGCTTTTTCGAGCGTGCAGACGGTGTTCATCGATTTATAAAACGTTATCACTTCAAAATATTTAAATATTTTGTCTTGGCCTTATGCTTTAACATCGAAATGATAGCAGCTTCAATTATGAAATTATTTTTTATCACTATTTCACAAGCTATAGATTAAAACCTGCTATATTTTACACTAAATTGTGTCAATGGTTTTGCTTGCATTAATATAAATTTAACGTATCCCTTTGGAACAGTAATTTTATTGGATAAAACAATTTTAACAATCGGTTGAGTTGTTATGATGTTAAAGCGTAACTTATAAACAAATTTACATTCACATAGGATAGTATTTAGAGTGCTTACACGTCATTCCCTATTTTACAGTAAACGACTTTTATGTCTTACGCCTTACCTCTAAAGCCTCGCGTTGAGAATACAAAAAAGTTACACAGGTGAGGGAGTCCCTCGCGGCCTATCCTTTTCTAACTGTAACTACAACTAGCTAAGATTTAAAGATATATATATGTTGAATGTGGTTTATTTAAAAAGAAAATATGCGCTTTTTAGTTTCTTTTACTTTAATTTAAAAAAAATAGAGAACAGATTAAGGGATTTTGTAAGATAGAACGTAGGTTTACGTGGGTTTTTTTAATATTTAAAATAGAAAGATGCGTTTTATTTTAATTATTCGTAAATACTAAATATGTGTGGAATCGTACGCACGTGCGAAGCATATAGTAGGTATATAAAGCCTGTGAATTCATTGTGGTGAAGTGAAATTACACATACATGTGATATGTAACAGGTGCTACATTTATGCAAATTATAATTGCGTGAAGTAAAATCATATCATAATAGCACACGTTTTTAGTTCATGATAGTATATGAGAAATTATTATTAAAAGATTTTATTCAGCTTGCAGTGTTTTTCTTGTTTAGGTCAAATCTTTCAAGTTGAATTGGAGTCAGTTCTTTTGGACCTATGAGTTTGCAATTGTGCATGATTGTTCATTGCTGATGACAACACACTAAAATTAAATAAAAACAAAATGGCGAGTTTCAAAATGGCCGCCATAGACACTGAAAGAAAAGCTACTAAGATCTTTTTTTTTTTAATCTGACTATGCTATTGGCCTTGCAAGGTCTTAGCAGCTTCACGGGACTACTGATTCAGATTCTTAGGGTATTTGTATAAACGTTTCTATGTATATGACTGTACTACTAAACGGACAGATTTTGATGAAATTTTCTGTAATATTGATTTTGTATATTACCAAGACAGAACAACTTCCGCCGGCCCCGTTAGAATAAATAATAGTAAACAATAAGAATAATAACTATATTAATTATAACAGTATAATGTTATAAATTAAATAATAGAGGTTTACCGTTGTCCACGCATCACGTCAAAAAGTACTATATAGATTATGAGATTTTTTTTTTACTTTTTAGACACTTGGTCCTAGTAAAAAAAATCACGATATTTTCATCTATACTAATATTATAAAGAGGTAAAGTTTGTGAGTTTGAGACGTTGTGATGCTGTGGCGTTGTAGGGAGTAATCTCAGGAACTAATGGTCCGATTTGAATAATTATTTCAATATAATATAGCTCATGCAACGAGAATTGTTATAGGTTATATATCATCACGCTAAGATCAATATGAGCGTAGCACAGATGAAAAATGTTTCAAAATCGGGATGTTTTTCCTTTTGAGAACTGCTGCGTGTTAGTGTTGGTGTTAGTGTATCTATTCCACGCGAACGAAGTCGTGAGCAGAGGCTAGTTTAATATACTTTAATATACTTTAATAAACTACAATTTTTATAAATACTACGGTTCAGCGATGTATTTACTGGCCGTGGAACAGTGGCGCAAGCGTTCTCGTGCAATTGCACAGGAAATAAACCGATTACATTGTTTACAAATAAATTTTGTAATCAACGTATATTTATCCTTTTAATTGTTGTCCTCAGTACATGAATTATATTATCAAGGTAATAAGCAACGCTGTAAAAGTCGCATTTCCAATAGTTAAATATATATAACTTGCCTGACAATAACTTTAAAATTCTTATAAATCTTCAGAGTCGTGGCGTGACCTTGCACCTCGAGACCGACAACATTTATTGTCACCTAAGTGCAAATTAAATAATAAAAGATTACATAATGTTTACCAGGAACTGTTTACTGCTGTCCAGTCATGCGTCATATTCATATGGCATATTACAGCAGTAAATAAGCAAAGATTATTGTAATTATTAAAAAAAATCTTTCACAGGTACTGTATCTCTTACTAGATTATGAGAAGGCTATCACTTATCGTTTTTAATTGTAATTTTATCTTCCCTCCTTAGTCTGTTTATGACAGCGTATAATTATCACTTAAATCTTTTCAAAGATTATATATTAATGTGAAATAGACTAGTTGTTATTTAAGTGGTTTCGCTTTACGTAAATCATAAAAAAGTATAGAAAACGATCCTTTATCATGTTCTTTAGTACAACCGGATATAATATATTTATGGAAGACATAGTAGTATATCAGACTTATCTATACTAATATTATAAAGAGGTAAAGTTTGTGAGTTTGTGACGTTGTGATGTTGTGACGTTGTAGGGGGTAATCTCAGGAACTACCGGTCCGATTTGAATAATTCTTTCAGTGTTATATAGCTCATTCATCGAGAATGGTTACAGGTTATATACCATCACGCTAAGACCAATAGGAGCGGAGCACAGATGAAAAATGTTTCAAAATCGGGATGTTTTTTCCTTTTAGAGAACGCGAACGAAGTCGCGGGCAGAGGCTAGTTCTTAACAACCGGACAAACCGCAATTGTAAAACCGCATTATAAGAATCCTATAACGTTAATCGATTTTACACGTGACGCTAACAGAAAATATACCCAAAGTAAAATTTATGAGTTTTATACCCATTATAAATATAAAAATAACTTTGTCCATACAGTATTAATATTATCTGTTATATTATCCTTTAAAACGACACAATATATTAGAACTAAAATAAGTTTAACGCCATTTAGTTCAGTTTATGTGGTTGGTAGAGACACGCTGAAGCTATTACTGGTGTCGCCGTGAATGGGTCGTCTCGCCCGGGGTAGCACCACCTTCTCACAGAAAACTGATATGAAGTACCAGTGCTTTCATTGTTGCGTTTCGTTTGGTTAGTGAGAGCGCCGGAAGGCCACCTCTCCTCACCGTACTCCCTTTCCTCTTCCTTTCCTAACACCCTACCACAGCTAGGCTCGGTCGCCCAGGTACTATATTTTATATGTCCACGTAGTTTAGGTTGTTTAATATACGATCTTCAAATTTTCCATTCAGATGAACCAACTGATGTGTTAATAATCTCCAGGGATTTTTATAAATTCTGCTACGAAAAACGTTTTTAAAACTTTTTAACTTAGGGATTCAGAAATTCATATTAAAAATATTTATAAGTGGCTAGTAGTAACGACCTGAGATTTTGACTACGTCCATTTATTTCTATTTTGAAAATAAAATACATCTGAAAATGTATTCTTCTACAAACCAATATCTATAGAATTTGAAATTAGTTTCAGTATAGATATAAAAGAACATCTGACTACAACGTACAGACCAAATTACAGGGACTACCAACGTCCAAATTTTTATAAAGTGGTGTTCCATTACACTGCACTGAAGAAAGATCTATGGAAATTCAACTCGTAACGTAGTCAAAACTCTTATATTTTATTCTCATAGATATATATTAGAAAGTCAAAAATTGCTCCGACGAGTTATTTAACTTAATCCCTTCCTCCCCTTTCCACAACCGAACTACACGCACTGGTCTTCGTAGCCACAGTTTTACGGTAAATTGTATCTGGGCACGAACTAAAAAGTTCGCATCGTCATATCTATGCCGTACCGTGAAACTGTGGAACAATCTCCCGGCTAGTGTGCTCCCTCCTTCTTATGACATGGGGTACTTCAAGCGTAACGTGAAGAGACACTTACACAGGCCGGCATGACAGTGGCGACCAGTGATGGATAATCTGTCTCTCGGTGGTTGCCGATGTTTTTGGATTGTACTATGCTTACCATCAGGCATAGCACAGTCATTTTGTCGTGCTGCAATAAAAAAAAATAGGTAGTGGACTTTCAGAATATGCTCCATACATGTAAAGGGTTATAGAGGATTTTCAGAATATGCTCAATAAAGGGTTAATGCAATAAAATTGCGATTACTAGCAAGTATATTAAATAGCTTTAATTCCCGGCTTTATTCAAGTCAAATATGTCGTAAAATTAAAAAGAAGTCATTAAATTAAAAAAAAAACTGTAAATGCTTATTCTCGATTTAATTAATAAATCCAGTTATTGAAGTTAATTTTTGAGTATTGTTGAAAAATATAAGTACGCCGTGTACAGAAATATCAAGAACACCTCGAGGGCTCAGTCTCACGTCGCTTAATAATTCCGAGTTGTTTTTTAATTATTTTTTTTTGACGTGATTACGTCTTATACATCGATGAACGCCGGCTGCACGCACGAAATCGCATGGCTCTTTATCACGTTCCGCCTGAGCCGAGCGTGTAAGTGTGAGCGCGAAACAAGCGATAGAGAGGCACGATTGGCCTAAGCGTTGGACTTGTGACCTATCTATCTCTCTTCCACTTCATCGACCGAGTCGTTATCACGTAAAATTATCATCCGTAAACCGACAAACAACAATTTTTTTTTTGTAAATGAAATATAATATGTATCCTATGTTGTATTTCTAATAATGTGTACGTAAAATCTTATTATAATAGTCTCAGTAGTCAAAAGGTAAAAGAGCAACAAACAAGTATGTATTTCAATTTATAATATTAGTTAGGACTAGTTAGGAAGAAGCTTGGCCTTAAGCGCTCGCCTTAGTAGTCCGGTGAGGTGTAAAGGCCTTGCAAGGCCAATATCATAGTCAGTTCGAAAAAAAAAGTTAGGTAGGACATTTTGCTAACATTTACTATAGCGATTCGTGTCAAGCTATACTTAGAATATAATAAACGCACGTATTCTATGTTAATGTGTATTTTTGAGCAAATGATAAAACGATCTTCAAAGTTTGAGTTTTACGTAAAGTATTAATACTTTGAACTTTGAATTTACAAGTCGAGGTCAGATCAGTCGGCACAGTTCATAACGTTAGGAGGCAGAATCGATCTCATTAATCACAGCATGCTTCTTAAATACAAATATCCTTATTTCTAAAAACCTTTGCAACATATTAGCTTTAACTATGGTCTCAAACAAAGAAGTCGGCTAATATCTATATTTTTGTACTTATACTTTATACATTTTTTCGATTTTCGTAAACAAAATTGTTGCATGTGTCTAGGAATAGGTGATAATACATTTCAATCATTTTTAGATATGTCTGTCTGTTTGCCTGTCTGTCTGTCTACTTGTATGAACATGCATCACTGCTGAACATTGAGTTCACAATAAAATCTCAAGGAAATCATAAACCATATCCTCGAGAGTAACTCAGTCTTTGTTTCATTAAAATTGGTACAGTCTTTAAAAAGTTATTGTAATTTTAATGACGACGCGACTTAAGTACGAGAGAAAAGTAAATGAGTAAATGGACTTAATACATTCATATGAAAAGTCATATGTAGTAATCGTATGTATGTATGTATGTAGTAATAGTAATCATTGTTTTCTACATAAAGTTCCACGCGGACGAAGTCGCGGGCATAGCTAATAATATTATAAAGCTGAAGACTTTGTTTACTTGAAAACGCTAATTTTAAGAACTTCTGGTTTAATTTGAAAATTTATTCCGTGTTTATAACACATTTATCGATTATAGGCTATATATCATCACGCTAAGACCAATAAGAGCGGAGCACCAATAATGAATATTGCAAAATCGGGTTTTTTTTTCTTTTTTAGAGCTTCCGCTTCGTGTTATCTTTAGCCCAAAATAACTATTCCACGTGTATCAGGCAACAGGCCAAGTCGAAGTGTGCCGTGCACCATTGAGCTGGTTATCAAATAAAATCTGCTTTGTGCCTTAGACGCTTGCCTTAGTAGTCCAATGAAGCTGCTAATGTCCAATGAACCTTGCTAGGTCAGTAAATTTACATAACTTATTATTTGTGAAATTACCGTGGGCTTCTGATGTAGCACTAGATTTAACGTCATACTCTTATCTATTATTTTATATATATACTAGCTGTTACCAGCGGCACCGCACGCGTTTTTTGAATTTATTAAAAAAATATTAAAATTTGTTATTAGATGTGTAAATAACAATAATACTCTTTCAAACATATTTGTAAGTATGACACGCACATCATCTACAGTAACGGATAACAGTTCATCACTACTATGTAAAACAAAGTCCTGTTCCACGTCTATCTATATGTCTGTTCGCGATAAGATCAAAAACTACAAAACGCATCTTCATGTCGTTTTCATTAATATATAAAATGATTCTTGGGCAAGGTTTAGGTATAGTTTGTCTTATTATCAGGGCAGGCAACGTCTGCTGAACCCGCTAGTTTAAAATAAAACAGCTAATTAGTTACTGATTTGCCCGTAAAATTCCCATTCAAATATTACTTGTAGTCCGGTGAAGCTGTTAAGACCTTGCTAGGTCAATCGCGTAATCATTTGTAAGAAAAAAAAACGTTCAAATAGGTCCAGCTATTTCGGAGATTATTCGGAACAAATAAACAAACAGACATATCGAGAGAATAAAAAAAATGTTGATATTTTTAGCACCACAGATATATGTATTCACCAAAAAATATTTATTTTAATATTACATACACACACACTTTATTTTTATAATACGTAATATATCACAAATCAAAAATTGGAAACAAAACTAACGTACAATAAACTTTTTGAGGAGTTTTTGGCGGAATTTCATTCTGTCATGCAGTGGATTTTATATTTTATACATAATTTTGTGTTACTTGACTCTATATTATGTTAAATTGGCGGCGTTTTATGTAATTTAACGTTTGTTTATTGTGCGTAAGTGAAATGAATTGGTTTTAAAAATTAAGAAGATAAAAATTTACGAAATATTATATAGAGAATTTAGCGCTTACACCTTTTCATTAACTTAGACATAAAAGAAAACTGGCTAAAGAATACATAAGAATTACCTAAATTGACAACTTTAGAATTGGCAGTATGGATCAATTCCTTCGCCAGTCTTATTGGAGGAATATTATTGCTACTAAACTTTCTGAATAACAACACAAGATAAACTTAAGAAATGTTTGCGATATAAACGTAACACGTATAATTAAAAATCGAAAACAAAACTAACGTAGAATAAACTTTTTTAATAGGAATACAAAATAAACCATGAAAATATTTTTGATAGAATGTTATCGCGTTACCATGGCAACGCGTATAATACTGACATTAACACGCAGCGGAAGCTTCCAAAGTAGCCCGATTTTGAGACATTCTTCATTAGTGCTCAGCTCCTTTTGGTTTTAACGTGATGATATGTAGCCTATAGCCATCCTCGATAAATGAGCTATCTAACACTAAAAGATACTTTTAAATCGGATCTGTAGTTCATGAGATCATAGCGTTCAACCAAACAAACAAACAAACAAACAAACAAACAAACAAACAAACAAACAAACAAACAAACAAACAAACAAACAAACTCTTCAGCTTTATATATTAGTATAGATAAATATATCTATGGATCGATTATTATTAACATTTTTGAGGTTGTTGACAAGAAAACAAAATTGAATAATAAGTATTTATATGTATTATAATGAGATTTCAAATATTCGTATCATAACTGGTTTTCGCCCGCGGCTTGGCTTTTTTCATGTCATATAAGAGACAAACGAACAGGCGGGTCACCTGATGTTAAGCGATCACCGCCGTCTATAAACACTAGCAACACCAGGGGAGTCGCAAATGCCTCCCTCAGACACAAGCTCTCCTTTTATAAGACGTGTATCCTTCCCGTGATGACATATAGCTGCCCCGTTTTGGCGCATATGTCCAAAGATAACTTTGATAAGCTGCAGGTTCCCCAAAATCGTGTTTTACGTAAAGTGACCGGTGCCCCGTGGTACATCCGGAGAGTCGATCTCCATAGAGACCTAGAGATCTCTTCTATCTGGGCGTACGTAAAATCACTTACGATTAGCTATTTTGAAAAAGCCGCAAATAATCCCAGTCCGTTAGTGGTATCCGCCGCAAACTATGAACCCGTACCTAACGCTGCGCGTTATAAAAGACGTCCGCGACACATTTTTACCGACCCTCCTGATTCAATCACGTCAGCGAACGATCAGTACCAGCCTGTCCCTCGAAACAGAGCGTATTCACGCCCACGCCCGCGTAACCACAGATCACACCACCGTGGTCTGGGGGTTAATTTCGCTCCCGCACACCCTGTTAGGGAAAGTTAAGTTAGGACCTGTATCCACCACTCACCCGCACTAGGAGATCCTCTACTTCGGGGTACCCCGGCGTAGTTCGTGGCAAGGTCGCTGATTGCGAAACACAAGGACACAGGTTTGCACTGACACTTGGTTTTTGGGTAATTGTTATTTTGAGATATATCGGCTGCAATTTCTCGTTAACCCGGATCGCTCAGAGCGGTAAATTATTCTTCGTCGTTCGATTCAAGAGTGAGAAGTTAAAGTTAGCTTAGATGGCAG
>JACEII010000032.1:4336895-4358194 GCA_014332785.1 Antheraea mylitta
CTGGTGTTGCAAGTGTCTATAAATGGTGGTGATCACTTAAGATCAGATGACCCATCGGTTAATTTGCCTCCTATGATATAAAAAAAAGTAAATTGAACTTAGTTGTTTATTCCTAAATTATTATCAGTCTATCAGTTCAGAGTTGAATTCAAATCAAAAATACTTCATTTAATTTAGGCCCTAAGAAAGCACTTCTGAAGCCAAAATTATCGCCGGTTCTGACAACAACCCAGTCATCATCAAGAATCGATAAGAAACTCGATTTGGTTCACCTTTTCATAATACATAACACAACATATTTTTACGTACACACATAGTTATAAATTTTTTATACCATTAGTGGCAAACTAACACCTGATGCTAAGTGATCACCATCGCCCATGGATACGCGAGAGGAATCACAGATGCGTTGCCGGCCCTTTAGAAAGATGTAGGCTTGTTTCTTGAAGGATAATAAATTGTAATGGTCCGGAAACACTGCTGATGAGAGTTTGTTACAGAGAACTGACGTATGCTGAAGAAACGAGTGTGAGAACCGCACTGTGGAGGACTTCCAACCATCGAGAATATACTGATGGAATTTCAGTCCGCGACGAGTTATTCTGTAACGGAACTCGACAGCAGGTATCAGTCCGAACAGCTCTTCAGAGCTCTCTCCGTGGTAGATCCTGTAGAGGATGCAAAGCGAGGCAACGTCCCTATGAAGTGCCAAAGTATCGAACCTTAAGGAAAGCACCTGGATGCCGATTATTCGAGCCGCTCGACATTGTATCCAAGATACGGTCAACAGGAACTAGGTGGTAGATGGATTAGTTTTTGGCGCATGCACCGGAAGAGGCCTCATTTCTAGGTGTCATTTCCAGGTATGTTTCACATATTAATCCACTCTATAATAGTCTTTAGACATTAAAACCCGCTTGACATGGTGCTTTATTAACTTACTATCTACCAAATCGGTAACGTGCTTTGGGATTTTTTTATAAAACCAACCTACATGAAAAACTGTTACGAGTCTTACTGAGCCAGAATTATGGAAAGACCACTTTCTCTTTGTTTGTATAATGTAAATTATGTCAATATTTTACTAAATCCAGCTTAACTAAGTTTTCACGGACATACATCATTACATCATTAATTACCCCTTATTATAAATTGATAGAACTGCCAGTTTTTATGATAGGAATATAGTTCATCTCAGCCACTATCCCACACAGCAAAATACCACAAAACAAATGAAGGTAAGCAAAGTAGATCGATCACCCTAACAGTTACGATATCTATTAGTAGAATATATTGTCTTGTATGTGTTTCGCATTATCATTACAAATTTTCAATTTCAAAGTTCAGATTAGAAACGCCTTTTAAATACCTTAAATCGAATAATTTTCTGAAAATTTAAGTTCACGTTCCGAAAAAAGTTTTACTTGCATAATAGTTGCGTGAAACGACACGATTATAAAAAAAATGAAGTTACTAAAGTTTTCGAGCACATTCGTCCGTTCATTCGTTGAACGACGTGTGTTTTTTACCGGAGCAAGAATTATGGTGTTTTTTTTAATACATGTTATTATAGATGTAAAGATAAGATAATAGATGATACAAACGAAAATCTTAACTATCATACATTTAAATTATAATAAAAACTAACTCTAAGATTTTTTAATGATTCATTCCTAACTCCAAGGAAATTCGAGGTGAGTCCAAAAATTGCCCAATTACGTTATACATTGTTATGAGACGATTTAAAACCCGATTACGTTAATTATCGCGCCATGTGAAATAATTATATTTAAAAAATATACCTTAATTACTACCCATCTTAATACCATAATTTATACTAAATTACACAAGTCGTTTGGAAAATTTTTACTACATAAATTACACCAGTGATTTCGAACGTGTTTATCAATTTTTACTATAATTACAGTCCTTGCCAATCTTTATATTATAACTAGCAGACCCGGCGAACGTTGTCCTGCTTTGATAATGAAAAAAAAAACCCTAAAAGTTAACCGAAGGCCACCTACCGGATTGAACTGTGAATTTAAAGCATTCTCGGATCCACTGGAACACACACACAAAATTTAATTAAACTCGGTCCAGCCGTTTGGTAGGAGTTCAGTGATATAAACACGTACAGAAGAATTTTATATATAAGGATTATAAAGCTGGGATGTTAATTTGTTTGGTTGAACGTGCTAATTTCAGGAACTATTGGTTGGATTTGAAAAATTATATCAGTCTTAGATAGCTCATTTATCGAGGATTCTCAAGCTATATCATCACGCTAAGGCCAATAGAAGCGGAGTAGACATGAAGAATGAAAAAAATCGGGTTTTTACATATTTTGAAAGTTTCCGCTGCGTGTTAGTTAGCCCAAAGTGACTATTCCACGTCCACGTGAAGCTAGTATATGATAAATATACAAATTTCAATAATAATATATTGGTTAAAATAAAGTTTCAATTTAAAATTACGTAGGGTAGTACACAAACTACATACATATATGTATATATAATTGTATATAACAAAAAAAAGAAATTGCATGTAACGGGTAACGGCCAAGCCGAGGTGTGCCGCTTGAGGTAGTTGCCAAAAATAAAATCGGCTGAGTGCCTTAAGTAGCCTTTAGTAGTCTGGTGAAGCTGTTAAGACCTTCCTAGATCAATAGCGTAATCAGTTCGAGAAAAAAAAAACTGTGCGTCTTAGGTTTTTATATGTCAATGCTTTAAAACTACGTATTCTCGTATTAGTTTTGTAGCGGATATATTTTTATATATATATATTTTTTTATAATATGAATGATTTGTTCAACTCAACCTTAGAGTTATACACAACGCCCTTTATGCAAGTTGGATAACTTTGAAAGTTCAAGTTGTTTTATAATAGTTTACCTGAGTTTTATTATTTTTATTGCGTTATCAAAAAGATATACTAGTGTAGAAATACCCAACTGTTTCGAAATAAAACCGCACGTTGATCATTTGCACTTCGATACAGTTCATTACCTCTAAATGTTTAAAATTATATGGCCTCTAGATGTCACAATTATGTTAAGCCTGTAGACATATCAACTAAAATATTTTTTATATGAGAATGCAATTCTTAATGCTATTGGAATTTAATAATGTTATGTAGTCATATTCCCTCCATTTCCCCCATATTTTGTAGGTGGTAGAGCCGCGCTGAAGCTATTTTAGCATGCATGGGTCAAATTTACAGACAGTGCAACATAGGCATATAAAGAATGGAAATGCAAGCGCTATAAAAACAATAACGTCATTAAACCAAAAAAAAAAAACTAATAATAATGAAACAGTGAATATTTAATAAATTACTAATAATAATAATATATATATATGCTCACGGATACGATTTTTACGTAAAAAAAAAAACTACATATAAGCAAAAAAAGGTGCGGACCAAGAGTCTGCAGACTACAAAAAAAAATAAAAAAAAAACAGGCATATAATATTTTGAGAAGCTATTTCCCTGGTTAGATCTAATATTCATATTTTTTCGAGTTTTGGGGATATGGCAGAAATGTAGCTGCATGGGATATACCGAAACCCGCAAAATTTTGTGTACTATATGTAGGTAGTTTTATGTTATATCATATTTAGAATACGCAGTTTTTAACCTGTCATCCTTAAGTCTCTCCGATTATAGACGTCTCGTAGTACGGTTGTGTTTCATTAAGCTCCCAAAAATATAACATTTTGGACATTCATATCACTGTCGACGAGGATTGGACAAGCGGTACATGAGGAAAAAAGTGTGTGTGTACTTATGTACACGCGTTAGAAGTTATGCTTCTTTGGCGTAACAAGATAAAAATCTTTTCAATAATTTTATCTTTCGACTTACTCTGTTTGTAGAAAAAATGACACTAACAATGGAAAAAGGTATTTAATACATTGAAAGTTTTAATACAAAGAAATAAAAACAACAGACACAAAGAAAAAAAATGTTGAAAATAGCTAACTTCAGGGTGTCGGTTTTTAGAGACAGTGTGTGCGCACATCGTAAAATTTAATCTCATAATTGTTGCCTAAGCGCCAAAAAAAGTATAACTTCAAAAAGTCTGAGAAACTCTGCTTTACAACAAACAATATATCGTTATATAGGTTCTATTAAGAACTCCTTCCATTCTAGTAATTTTATGACGTCCATTCGTTCTAAATAGTTCTTATAACACAACCGACATTAAATCATTGCGTATAACAGATTGCGGTTTTTCTGACTAACTTATTTACTATTTACTGTGCCCACGACTTTATCCAAATGAAAACTTATGTAAAAAATCAGTGATTTATAATAAAGTTGATCATTTGAATGTAATAAGTCTAATTAATATCTACTCATCTCTCTTACTCTCGAGCCGTCATTCAAATTACAATAACTTTAGAAAGAGTGGACCGATTTTAACGAAACAAATATTAAGTTATTTTCGACTATTTACTATATGATTTGTGTGGTTTTATTGTGAACCCAGTACTTTATTAGTGATGCGTGTTCGTACAAACAGACAGATACACATTTCTAAATCTAATAGCTTTAAATGAGCACTGTATATTTGTACATATATTTTACATTTAGGATTTCGGACGGCGTCATCTATTTCCGTGAAACTTAGTATATATGTAGTTTCGGGGGCGATAAATCGATTTAGCTAGATTTTATTCATAGAAAACTTTGTAAATGAGATTTCAAGCAATGAAAAAATATAGTTAAAATATGAAGGCAAATTTCGCCGCCGCTGTCAAAAGAAAAATAGCTCAGGTGGAAATTGGTTGCTTCGAAAATCTATGTAACCACAGTTCGAATCCGAGTGTATATAATTTTTTTGTAAAAAAATGATAATTTTGTAAGGCAAACCTAATAATTTATTTTAATTAAGTAAATAATTTTATTATTATAATTATAAGAGAGATATCTTTTTTTTTTTGAAGTGAAAAGATGCTAATTTTGTGAGGCAAACCTACCAGTTTATTTTAATTTAAAAATGTTTCTTAAAGAACCGAGCTAGGCTCGGTCGCCCAGGTACTGTAATTGAAATGTATGTTATTATTTATTCTTAGACACCTACAACAATTTTTTTTTTTTTTACGGAAATCGAAAAGTACCGACAAATTAGATTTACATTCTTATGTATAGACCAGCCTCTGCCCGTGAGTTCGTTTTTTTCTCGAACTGACTACGCTATTGACCTAGCAATGTCTTAACAGCTTCACCGAACTACTAAGGCGAGCGCTTAAGGCACTCAGCCAATTTTATTTGGGCAACTAGCGCAAGGGTGCACGGCACACCTCGGCTTGGCTGTTGCCTGTTGCGTGCAAAATCGCGACCTATCTTAGCTAACCTAGCTAACTATTATATATATGTATGAGTTGTTGAAACGTATATGTGTACCAAGCATAAACGCCTCAACAACTCCTCCATATATTTACTATCGGAAAAAAACGAGTTCGTTCTCGTGGAATAGATACACTAACACTTACACTAACACTAACACGCAGCAATTCTCAAAAGGAAAAAGCATCCTGATTTTGTAACATTTTTCATCTGTGCTCCGCTCCTATTGGACTTAGCGTGATGATATATAGCCTATAACCATTCTCGATAAATGAGCTATATAACACTGAAAGAATTATTCAAATCGGATTAGTAGTTCCTGAGATTACCCCCTACAACATCACAATATCACAACGTCACAAACTCACAAACGTTAACCTCTTTATAATATTAGTATAGACTAGTATAGAATATACGTTGTGTGATGCCCGAACTGATGTAAGTTTCATTACGTATGAGTTGCGACATTTAAGATTACAAATCTCGGTGCTCCGACTGCATCATGTAATTATGAGACGCAACTGATGTTCATAGTATTTTTTTTAATCTTTTTTTTTTCGACAACTAAAATTATTAATATCCAGGTCTTCTTTGTCACTTCTTTTTTGGGGCACACTAATTTTCGAAAGTCCATAATTGTATCTTTGTATCTCAAAAACTGCAAAAATGTACACCTTGTTATTTTGGGTTCTTGTGGCATATAATAGTAAGATGCTGTTGTAAAACTTGTTTTTTTTTTTTACTTTATTTTTGGCAATTAATCTTTCAGATTATTACTGCTATCGCTACGTAGTCGATAATATTACAAACGTCGTGCAATCACTTCAATATTGCGTCGTGTGAGTCAGTATTCTAACAAGGTGGTGGATCGCTTGTTAGAACTTTCCATAGAGTTTTTGTGTCATCTCAGATTTTCATGCTCCGTGGTATTATTTTCTATTCGCTTCACTTATGCACAATAAACTAACTAGATTACGTAAAACTCCACCAAATTTACAAAATATAGAGTACAATAACACAAGATTATGAATAAAATATAAAATCCACTACATGACAGACTAAAATCCCGCCAAAAACTCCGTAAAACTTGTTTCAGGACGAAATTCATGAGACATTAATAGTTTTAGTTTGATTCACATTCGTTGATTGATTATTTTATTCAATTTACTCTTAAGATTCTCCAGATTTTAATAGATGGTAAAGCCACGCTGAAACTATTATTGATTTCAGCACGAATTGGTCGACTCGTCCGGGGCAATACCTCCCTATCACAGAAAAACGACGTGAAGTAACAGTGCTTGTATTGTTACGTTTCGTTCGGTCAGTTACAACGCTGGAGGTCCATCTCCCCTCCTCTTCTCTTTCTCTTCTCTCCTCACTACCAACTCCTCTCCCCATCTCCTTTTCCTCCATTTATCCAAAACACAGGGTAGCAACGCACTTGCGACTCCCATGGTGTTGCTAATGTCTATGGACGGCGGTGATCGCTTAACATCGGGTGACCCGCCTGTTCATTTGCCTCCACCTCCGTTTCAAAATAAAAAAAGTTTAGTTTTCAAACGGTTTCATCTTTTTTAGGTTTTATTTTTCGATATTTTAGAAATTCCCTTTAAGACACTGCCCCACGTGCCCCAATAAAATCCTGTTAATATCTATAATTAAAAAAAATAAAATAAAAAAAGGAAAAACAACTACACTCTGACACTATTTAAGTTATTACACAAATCGTTCAGCTGAGTATTGGTATGTAAAAAAATTTGTTATCTCTCCACTCTTTTTTTATTCAAAGACGTCATTCTTAAGTGTTATATATGTTTTTGTTCTATGTTAACAACGCACTCAAATAAAAAAAGAATAGTTAACATAATAATATAACAAGGACCATCTTATACGCTGTAAGTGTGGCTTGAAATGATTAACTTTTCGTTTAGCCCTTATATAGGCATTGATAACCAAATATATTTAGTAATTAGAATCAAAAATTCTTTATTCAGTTTAGGCCCTAATAAGGTGCTTATGAACGTCAAAAACTACCACCGGTTCGGAAACAACCCAGCCATCGAGAAGAACCGGCAAAAAACTCGATCGGGTAAACTTTTTTTTTTACAAACATTTAAATACATCATACAGCTTATAGTGGATGCACAGAGAGGAGTCAATTCCAGACATCACTATCGTTCACATACTGATCCACTCTATAATATCCTATTGACACTAACACCCGCTTGACATGGCGCTTAAATTTACAGTCCGGCAAATCGGTAACATGTTTTGGGACTTTATTGTAAAACCTGTTACCTAAGAAACTATTACTGGTTTTACTAAGTCTGAAAGATGGGACGACCAGTTTATTACAGTTTCTAGTATTTACATTACGCCGGTCTTTTACTAAATTCAGTTTTTCAAAGTTTTTACGGACATACATTAAATTATCTAGAATGTATTGTTAGGGTAGAGTTAAGATACCGAATTCCTGGAATTTCGTTTTTAATGATTCGCGAGGTCCCACATTATATATTGCTCGAACTGCCCGTTTTTGTATTAAAAATATGGTGTCTACCTCAGCAGCCGTACCCCACAGTAGAATACCGTAAGAGATTATGCTATGGAAGTAAGTGAAGTAGACTAACCTAGCAGTGGCAATATCTGTAAGCTGGCGAATTTTTCGTATTGCGAATGCAGCAGAACTTAATCTGCTCGCCATTTTTTTTTATGTGAGGGCCCCATTGTAATTTGAAATCTAATGTAATTCCCAAAAATACAGTACTGTCAACTAACCCTACTAGATTCCCTTCGATCTTGATTCTACTATCAACCTGTCTAACATTGGGTAAAGTAAATCTTATACATTTCGTTTTATCTGCATTTAACAATAGATTATTCAATGCAAACCAATGACAAATTTCATTTAAAGTATTATTCAAATGCCCAACCTCTAAATCTATCCTTTTCACTTTAAATATTAGAGAAGTATCGTCCACAAAAAGTACCATGTCAGCAGAGTTGTTAAACACTAGCGGTAGATCGTTTATATATATTAAATATAAGAACGGCCCTAAAATGGACCCCGCGGGACACCAATTCGCGCAAATGATCCCGCTGAGATTACCCCATATATGTTAACTTTTTGAAAGCGATCTTTTAAATAAGAAAATAGAAGGTCGAGAGAAGATCCACAAATACCATAGTGTTTTAATTTAAGAATAAGCGTACTATGGTCAACGCAATCAAATGCCTTAGATAAATCGCAGAACACACCAATTGCATCCTGCGAATCCTCCCAGGCTCCCAATATATGATTTATGAGCGTTGCACCAGCGTCAGTAGTAGATTTCGATTTTGTGAAACCAAAGTGTCGACCATCTAGAAAATTTTGCACTGTAAAATATTCTACCAATTGTTTAAGCATAATCTTTTCAAAAATTTTACTTATCGACGGAAGTACAGAAATAGGTCTATAATTTCCAAAATTACTTCTGCTACCTGATACAAAGGTATACTGTACAAAGGAACCACTTTGCTTACTTTCATTAGATTAGGGAAGGTTCCTTTTAATATACATTGATTAAATATATTAGCCAAATGTGGTGAAATAGCGACGATTAAGGACTGTATTACTATTACCGACATTCCCCATATATCTTCGGTATGTTTTAAATTTAATTGTTTAAATGTCCTTATTATTTCACCTGCACTAATAGATGAGAATCGTTTGTATGATCTATATTATAAGAAATCACTAACAAATAGTGAATCATTTCATGCTTATGTTAGGAACTATTCTAAAATTTTTAAATGTGTTTGTTTAGCTGCCAAAGCAAAGTTTTTAGGAAACAAAATTCTCGAGTCTAGAAATAAGACCAAGACTGTCTGGCGTATAATAAATAAAGAATTAGGAAAAAATAAAATAAATGATGACTCATTTAATCTAAGTATCGACGGAGTACGTATTTCAAACAGTTCAGAGGTAGCAACTGTTTTCCAAGATTATTTCACTAATATACCATCGCAAATAACAACGAGTATAATATCATCAGCTCAGGGTGCCGCAGCTCTTTTAAAGAATATGAGTGCACCTACAAATTCAAAATTTAAATTCTCATCTATTAGTGCAGGTGAAATAATTATGATATATTTAGTAGGGATATGGGCCTCCGGCGCTGTCACTGATCGAACAAAACGCAACAATGCAAGGCACTGTTACTTCACGTTGGTTTTCTTTGGATTGAGTGGTACTACCCCGGACGAGCAGATTCATTAATGCTGAAACCAATAATAGCTTCAGCGTGGCTCTACCACCTACATCAGTGATCACCGCCATCCACAGATTCTAGCAACACCAGGGGAGTCACAAGTGCGTTGCCAGCCTGTGTTTGAAGCAAGAGGTAGGCGAGGGAGGAGTGAAGAGGAGGAGGAGAGGGGATTGAGAATGAGGAGGGGAGTGAGGAGGAAAGAGGGAGGGTGAGGAATATGGGCCTCCCGCGCCCTCACAGACCGAATAAAACGCAACAATTCAAGGCACTGTTACTTCACGTTGGTTTTCTGTGGGTCGGGTGGTACTACCCCGGACGAGCCGACCCATTCATGCTGAAACCAGTAGTAGCTCCAGCGTGGCTCTACCACCATTTAATTCGCCTTATATGGGTTCCATTAGCTCTTTCAAATATCTCTAGATTTTCATGTGGTTTTCATAAACCTGTTTAGAATTTCTGTCAGAAACTTTAGATGTGTATACATACATAACTATACTAATATTATAAAGCTTGAAAGCTCTAACCTCAAGAACTACTGGTCCAATTTTTTTTTTTTTTTTTATGTCAAAGGTTGCGAACGAACTGGTGGATCACGTGATGTTAAGTGATCACCACCGTCTATAGACACTAGCGACATCAGGGACGTCGCAAGTGCGTTGCCAGCCTGTATATGGGAGAAGCGGAAGGGGAAGGAAAGAGGAAGGGACGTGGGCCTCCGGCTCTCTCACTGACCGAACGAAACACAACAATGCAAGCACTGTTATTTCACGTCGGTTATCTGTGAGAAGGGTGGTACTACCTTAGAGGAGCCGACCCATTCATGCTGATACCAAAAATAGCTTCAGCGGGGCTCTACCACCTACAAAAAATTTTGAAAAACTCTTTCAGTATTAGGTAGCTCATTTATTGGGGAAGGCTATTGGGGATATATATCATCATGCTAACACCAATAAGAGTGGATCACCAATGAAGAATGTATTAAAATCGGGGTTTTTCCCTTTGAATCCCTTCAAGAAAGTGATAGCAATATATGTATACTAGATGATTCTCGTCGATCGTCGTAAAAAATGGTAGCTTATTTTAAGGACACTATTCTGACTAAACGTCAACACGTAAAAAGTCTAAACTATTCAAATAGGCAATAGGAATACTTACTACTACATATCATCAAATGATACTCTTCATTTTTTTTTATTTAGTAGCTACTGACCAGCTTTTGGGTTATCAATAAAAATCTAAAAAGTTTATTTTGTCAGTGGTCGAACTTCGCCCACTGAACGAGCTCTGGTATAGTATTTAACCTTGGTCAACCTATAACGAATATTTAATATGAAGACACAAAATAAAAATATAAATGCTTATTCTTAATCTCATTAAGAAATCCAATTATTGATGTTAATTTTTGAGTATTGTTTAAAAATATACGCCATGTACAGAAATATCAAGAACATCTCGAGGTCACTCTCACGATGCTTAATAATTCCGAGTTGCTTTTTAAATATTTTTTTCGTTATTACGTTTTATAAATCGCTCGACGACTGCACACACAAAAAAGCATGACTCATTGCCACGTTCCGCCTGAGCCGAGCATGTCCCGCGCATGCCCCGTCTTCCACCGTGAAGCGAGAAATCGCCGAGCGGAAGCCGCTGCCCGATCTGGTGACGCCGAACAGGGAAAAGAAAACGCCAGCATAGCGCCCACGATGCTCGAAGCACCGGCGTCAGGGAGCCTGATGGCCCCGCCAACGACCCCGGCCATACAAGAAAACCCAAGACCAGAAGTCCGAAAAAAGGGGAAAGCAAGAGAAGGAAGCCACCCAGCAGCCAGCCTCACTTGCCTACCCTGAGAAAATCCGTGACGCAGTCATGACGATCCTAGCTTCCGTAGAGAACACCAAGACGATCGAACAATGTCTGAGGGCTCTGCAAACTCTACAACAACAAGATGGCCAGACCTCTCAGCCGAAATCCGCTTACAAGAAGAAAGCCAAATAGTCGCCAACACAACATTCCGCCATAGGGCGTCGAAGAAGCCCAGATCGCCCATCAGATGTTATGGGCGATAAATAAATCAATAGATACTCCCGTTGAACGAGAGGCGAGCGAAACCTCCGCAAGAGGGGCGACCCTGAGACAGATTCCCCGCACACCCCCTTACGGGGGGCGCAAGAAAATTGCGAGATCACCGAGCGTGTAAGCGTGAGCGTGGAACAAGCGAAAGAGAATCGCGATCGGCCTAAGCATTCCGCTTGTGACGTATCTATCTCTCTTCCACTCCATTGACCGATGCGTCCGAGAAGAAAGACGTTGCCGCAACCAACACGTGAAATTGAAATTTTCAATTAACTCCTTCTTCGTATAATTCTTCGTAAAAATTCTTCGTAAATAATGATAATCCAATGATAATAATTCAATCCACCTCATAAAAGTAACCAATTTTTCATCAATGTTTTCTCATGACGTTATCACGTAAAATTATTGTCCGTAAACCGATTTTACAGGCAACCAATTTTTTTTTATTAAGATTTTAGACAGCGTAGGTATATAAATATCTAATGGCCAATCTATGAAGGCCTTTTTATATAAACACAATGACGTATGGTAAATACAATAATAATTACCGACGCTTGTTCTTACGCTACTTTTTTTTTCTTTGTTTCATGAAGAATTTCCTGTTTACAACTTATATATACATATTATAAAACAAAGTCCTGTGCTATATCTGTCTGTCTGTCTATTCGCGATAAACTCAAAAACTACTGAACGGATTTTCTTTTTCGAACAGTTTTCTCCAGTAGATAAATCACATTAAGAAGGTTTAGGTATATAATACAACGTCCGCCGGGCCCGCTAGTATACAAAAGCACGAATCAAGTTATAACAGATATTCCGGATGAGGCTTTTAACTCTTATAATGGTTGCACAGGCTCTATTAACGTTAAAATAATTTTGGAACCAAAGATCTGCCCAAAAAAAACTTACAATACCTATATAATCATCTAGGATATAATTAAGTCGAATTGAATAAAAAAAAAATTAATAACATGCAAACATGAACGCTTGAAAAAATCAGAATATAAGAAAAACAAAGATATAAAAAAGAACTTACTATAGTTAAAATGGATACGCCTTTAAAATCACAAAAACCATAGAACGTATACAGTTTGACACAAACACAGAGACTAAAAAAAACACAATTTTAAATTCAGCGCGATTATTAATTGCGTACAGAGAATCCGCGCGTTGACGAGCGCGGTTTGAGTAACACTGAACTTGAGTGCGTACGCGCAATCCTGTTTACCTTCGCTATACACTTTCAATGGAAAATGGACTTGGTACGTAATAATAAAAGTCGAATTTAGAATAATGCTTCATCGTTGTTTCGACGACGCTATTAAGTAACTTGTTCACTAGCTTATTTCACTGGTTTTCCGCGTAACCTTTGAATACGCAAACAGCAGCCTTAAACTCTTTTACAGGAAGTGAGCACGGTATATTATTTCCTTGAGATCTCATTCGCATCTAATCCTTCCTGTCCTTGACCTCCGATACCCAGGGGCATACGACACGGCACATCTGCATTGCTAATTTCTTCTTGTTTTGTATATTTTCTAGCTTACATTTTTTATGGTATAACTGCGCATCTAAAGGTTTCTTTTTTATATCATAGGAGACAAATGAACAGGTGGGTCACCTGATGTTAAGTGATCACCACGGTTCATAGACATCCGCAACACCAGATGAGTCGTAACTGCGTAGCAAGTCTGTGTTGGTGCGGAAGGGGAGGGGACGGAGAAGAGCGCGAAGGGAGGAGGAGGGAGGTAGGCCTCCGGTACTCTCACTGACCGAACGAAACGCAACACTGTTACTTCACGTCGGTTTTCTGTGGGTTGGGTGTTACTACCCCTGACGAACCGACCCATTCATGCTGAAACCAATTACAGCATCAGCGTGGCTCTACCATCTACAAGGTTATAGCATGAATTTATGCAATCAACATAACTGATGGTCATCTTCATACAACCTAAGGAGTATTTATTGATCTAACCTGAAACCATTTAATCACTAATGTCAATTTTCAAAGCCCAATCACGGATTAAAATATATTCGATCCCCAAAACTTTGAATTCGTGAAGCATATATGCTGGTACATTCGTTTACATACAAATTTAAAAATTGATGGATACTCTCGTACATGTACAGATATTTATAGTCAGACGTGTGGGTAGATTATACAGTCTGGCAGAGAACACGTAACAAAGAGATACACAAAAGAAGTTATACACGATTAATACTAGTAAGGATGTCTCCTTAGTTTATTACGGAGGCAGGTTGATGTGATGCAGTTCATCACTATTATTTTCACGTGGATGATCATTTCGAGAAAGATTATTGATCATTCAACATAAGGTTCAGTTGACCTCGAAAATCGATAAAGATAAATGTTCTCATAGCGAGCTAGACTTTAAGCGCTTTTCAACATTATTATGACAGGAATGACGTCCTAGATTGGTCATGAGAAATTTCTGGATTCAGTTTTGTAAGATTAAAGGACGTGTCTTTACTGTTATTTGTTCATTTACTTAAAATAACTTACTTAAAATACTTACTTAAAATAAAATATTATTTACATTTTCAGTTAAACTCTACGAAAGAAAAGAGTTTTTTAATGTTTTAAGTTATATGCCCTCTACGTTCAACACAAACTCCGGTGTAGTACTCGTCTAAGTAGTCCGGTGAAGCTGTGAAGACCTACCATGGATAAGGCAATAGCATTAACTAATTCAGAACAAAAATCTCCAGTAACAATAAAGTTAGTAATTATTGTCCGAAATTTCAAATAGAATCTTAACTAGCGACGCAGTTTAAGTTCTTAACATTGATTCATTTCGACGATTTCAATATTTATGTAATTCTAATAGTAAAAGGGCATTGATTGCTGTAACGGACGGCCTTCGCCAAACAGGATTGTAGTCATACCCAGAGAGAAACAACTCATATGTCCATTATTATGTAACCAAATATACCATTCAGACCGGAACACGGCAGCGCAAGTGCAACTGATTTAGGTTTGAAAAGAATAAGTGTGATTATTCCAATATTGTAAACCTCTCGTAAAAACTAACACCCTTTTTGACAACCGATTTTAATGAATAACCTATAGGAGTGGATTAAGCCAATGCAGGCCTTGAAGTAAATAAATCTAGGAGGATACCCTCAGCTTATACTATATAATAGGTGAGCAAATTTAAAGAAAATACTGAAACCCGCCAGTTGGATAATTCCATCTATGCCTTAGTAATTACTTATAATTATCTGATTGTAGTCTGAGGCCAAGTCTATAGCATTTGTTACAACTACTATATGATAAACTAGCCTCTGCCCGCGACTTCGTTCGCGTGGAATAGTGCCTTTCTGAATAACTTAAAATAAGTTGCTTTTTACCAGATACCCAGTAGATAATGCCTCGACATTATAACTACATGGAGACGAGACTTCCAATTATTGAAATTTTGCAATAACTATACTAAAGTTGAGTATTTTCTAACTTCTAGTTATTTTAAATAATAAAGCTTGTAACTGAAAACTAAGTAAATAGTAGAAATCAATTAATTTTCAACAGACTAAAATAAAAATATTTATTTAATGTTCAACACTTTATTAAATTGGTGAGTTAGTTTGTACAAGTACTAGATATGATAAGCAACTATCGTGTTATTACAAAAAAGTTAAATACGCATTGAACTCTTGCTTTAAAAAGGTTTGATTACAATAGAGTGTCTTACCCCTGTTTAAACATGATATTTTATTTCTATTTGCCAGCGAATTTCACATTAAACTATGAATTTCTTGGGCATAATTAGTTTAGAAGAAATAAATAAATTACACAAATTTAGAGACTCACGAGTAAGTGATAACTACTACTATATGACAAGTTATTGACTTTCGACAATTTATTAGTCTGACATTATGCTGTTATTTCACCTCATACACAGAAACACAGACGTGAACTAACAATGCTTGCATTGTTGCGTTTCTTTCGGTCAGTGAGAGCTCCGGAGACCCACCTCCTCACCCCGCCCCTCTCCTCTTTCCCTACCGCTTTCCACTATTCCTCCCAAATACGGACTCGCAACGCACTTGCAACTCCGCTGATGTTGCTAGTGTCTATGGACAGTGGTGATCACTTAACATCAAGTGATCCGTCTGATCGTTTGCCTCCTATAATATAAAAAAGTATAATTTATACCTCTAGATAATTAGAGTGTCCCTATACAGATTTTTTTTTCAACCTCTAAGATACTTTTTCTTTTTTGTATTTTTTTAAATTTGCCATTAAAAATACCTATAACCCCAATTTTTTTTTTTTTTTTAGTTTAGTTTAATAATAATTAAACAGTGAATATTTAATAAACTACTAATAATAATAATGTATATATATATATGCTCACGAATACGATTTTTACGTTAAAAAAAAAAAAACAAAATAAAAACTACATATAAGCAAAAAAAAGGTGCGGACCAAGAGTCTGCAGACTAAAACAAAAAAAAAACCCAAATTTTCACTTTCTAAACCCCATCTTCTTACGATTTAAGACTGACTTAAGTTTTTTTGTATGAACAATTTCCAAATAATTCAACGGTGGTTCGTATTGCAAACAAAACGAAATTATTGGTATTCCTGAATGACAGATGGCGTTACGTCCGCTTCATCGAAATTTCTTCCACACATGGTATGTGTTTGAGTGAGTTCCTGAATTGTTTGGTTTCACAAATGGAAGCGGAGGGGGTTGCTGTTCGGGTTCTATGTTTTTTTAAGATATTTCAAGTTTGGAAATACAATTACAACCGGTAGGTGACCGATTTCACGCAGACGAAGTTACACTGGTCAGTTAGTATTGATATAAAAATATAGATCGTACTTCGGATTTTTAATTTATATGTCATCAAATATGTCAAAATAATATCAAAAAGTAGTATAAACAGTTTCAATAAGAACAAAATCGACGAACCGACTCCTAGCGGCGGTGTTTCCAAACAATTACGAATTGCAAACCTTCAAGAAACGAGCGCACGCTTCTTTAAAATCCTGAAAACGCACTTATGACACTCCTGGTGTTGCTAGTGTCTATGGACGGCAGTGATAACTTACCATCGCGTGACCCGCCTGTTTATTTACCACCTATATAAAAAAACGTTCCTTTTTTTAAGGGCGGTTTAATTAATATCTTTTGACGTGACAACGACTTATAAATTGGTTTGCCGGGTGACACTTCAAGAAACTGCGTTACGCTCCGCTCACGTTATGCGCTCACAATGAGAGCGAGTGAGAGGCACGCGTCCCTTCCACTCGGGCATGGTTAGCCCGCCTAAGAGCGAGAGAGACTACTATACGAAAATTATTTTACCACTCAAAGTCGTTGTCACGTAAAACTTTCGCCCGTATACCGACTTTACAGGCAACCAATTTTTTTTTAGCTAGAATGTCTGTTACCATACCGTGTGGCTACTTAAAGTATTGTATTTAGAATTTGTTTAGGCTTAGGTACTTGATAATATCTTTTGTAAATAAACACGAACGAAACTGCAGTTCACAGATAGTCATAAATAAATATGTATGTAAGAGCTACATTGGAATATGAAAATTGTTATATGAAAATGTAATGTGAAAATGTTAATATTCACAACAAAGGAAATTACCCATTACCTTGGTAGTGAACTCCGATCATTACATATGGTAATGAACATAAGTAAGTATAAAATTGCGCTTGACTGCCTTTTAGAGGAGATAATGTGAAATAAGAGAAATATTACAGACAATTTGAAGTATCATACTTTGTAAAATCTTTTTTTAATGTGAAACATCTATAGGCGGAGGGTAGTTTTTGGCGAGATCTTAGGCTGTCATGTATTGGATTTTATATTTTATTCATAATCTTGTCTTATTTGACTCTATATTTTATAAATTTAGTGGTGTTTTACGTAATATAGTTAGTTTATTGTGCATAAGTGAAGTGAATGGAAAATAATACCACGGAGCATGAAATTCTGAGATTCCACAAAATCTCCCTGGAAGATTCTAACAAGGGATCCACCATCTTGTTAGAATATTGAAATAATCCCACGACGCTTGTTATATTATTGTATTGTAACCTCCATTGAAGCAAAACAGTGACACTGGCAAGTGCTTCTGCGGAACCAAAACAAAAAAAGAACAAGAAGAAGACGAAGGGTAATCTGATAGTTGACGTGACGACGCAAAACATTTAGCAACTATTATTAAATACTCAAAAACATTTGCAACCCCATCTGTATAGCGCTGACGACCTAGCGTCCTTTGAAAAACTTTTTGTTTGTGCTCCGCTCCTATTGATCTTAGTGTGAATATATATAACCTATAACCTTCCTCGATAAATGAGCTATATAACGCTGAAAGAATTTTTCAAATCGGACCAATAGCTCCTGAGATTGCCTCCTACAACGTCACAAACTTTACCTCTTTATAATATTATTAGCTGTACCCGCAGCTCCGCATGCGTTTTTTTTAATCGTAAAAGAATTATAAAATTGTGAGTTTATGTACGATTATATATATATATATATATATATATATATATTTTATTGAAGCACGACAAAGTGCTGCACTATGCCTGATGGTAAGCATAGTGCAATCCAAGAAGAGTGGCGACCACCGCGAGACAGATCATCCATCGTCGGTCGCCGCTGTCATGCCGGCCATAATGACGAAAGTCACCCGATACTGGATATGCACAGGCTGATCCCGAAACGCGACGCGCAAAAGCGAGTCACTATGACGGGCTTTTTCGCCATGTACATGGTGGTTGCGACCCAGTCGGGCTGTATAACCCTACCACCCCGCTATCGCCATTGCCTCGTTCGTTATTCAGCAGGATGCACCACGTGCAGGTGAGGTTGGGTTGGCAAGTCTTAAGATGTTACTCGACACCCCTTACACCCCGAAATGCTCTTTAAAAATAATTGTAAGTACGAAACGCACGCCGCTTACAGCAATATGTAATATGTACATTAGATATATAAATACTAACAGTGTACCAAATGCGGTTTGCCATTAGCAGCATATTTGGAACCTTAACCCACTATATAACTACCTCCGTGCTTACTTACACTGTATAAAGAACTAATGAAACAATTACTTAAAATATTATTATAAAGATTTACATTTACATTACATTTAATATACATTCCCATTTTAATTAAGAGTTTGTGACTATAAAAAAAAGCAAACGTCTGTGTGTTCCGCAAGAAATTGTATTATGGAACTCTTAACGTAATAGGTTTATGGTCTATGACTCTATATACATAGTATAGATTACAAATAGTAACATTTTCATCATTATAAATCTATAAACAAGTAGGCACGGCTGACATTATCCTGCCTTGATGATAAAAATTAAAAAATCTTAAAAGTCAACCGTAGCGCCACCTACCGTGTCCAATTGTGAATCGAAACCATTTTTGAAACCACCTGAACTCATACAAAACACCATGAAAATCGGTTCAGTCGCTTAGGAGGAGTTCAGTGACACACACGCGGGCAGAAGAATTATATAAAGGGTTTCCTTATATTTTTTTATATCATTGGAAACAAACGAATAGGTAGGTCACTTGATGTTAGGTGATCACCGCCGTCCGTAAACAGTAGTAACACCAAGCGCGACTCCCTGCATTGCCAGCCTTTGTTTAGTGGGGAGAGAGGGGTGCACATGGGCCTCCGGCGCTCTTACTGACCGAACAAAACGCAACAATGCAAGCAAAGGTACTTCAAGTTTTCTGTGAAAAAATGGTACTACTCCGAGTGAGACGATCCGTTCATCTGCTGAAATCAGTAATAGCTTCAACGTGGCACTACCACTATGTATAAAATATGTTAATATAAACATCTAATATGGTATATTTATTTTTAATTATCTATCTATGTACAAAAATTACAATTCTAATTAAAGAAACAGCGCAGAGCCAGAATTATTGAAACTATTTACATTTTAAAAGATATGAATGGTAATTTTGTAACGTAATTATGTGCTAAAAAAAAAGATTTTTGACATTTAACATCTCAGGGACCAGTGATCGATAAAGGTCATACATAACTTTTAAGGTAAATCTGTGAAAACCAATAGGTGTTGAAAGAACGCGTTGAGATATATACCGTAAACAACCATAGAACATTGAAGGCACAGATACAAAGACTCATAGTATTACTTATCTACTACAAACAATTTTAAAAATTGAATTTAATATACATAGATTTACAATTGGCCCAAATGGTTTAAATAAACTGAATAATTTGTGTTGGAGTTTTTGTGTATAAAATGATTTAAGAAGAAAAATTGATTTCACTGCCATCTCTCGATTAATATGGAAACAATTTTTCATATACAAGATTAACTGTTATAGAAGTATTAATAGTGAATAATAGATGGCAGCACTAGATGAAACAATTTTTTGTTTTTGTTTTATATATAAACGGTTTATATGACAAATATAAAAATAGCTGCTAATTATAAATCAAATGTTAGTGATAAAATATGTTCTCCGCTGCAATAATTATATTGTTCTGTTCTTATTCTCTTTTATATTGTTTTGTGTTTATTCAAATTAATATTTTTGTAAAGAATGTGTTGAAAATATATTTTTTCATCCATACAACTCAATCCCGAAGAAATAGAGAAATAATTATAATAAAATATATGATATATTAGGTATAAGACTAAATATTTCAAACGCATATTCCTGAAACATTATACATGCCAAGCCGAGGTGTGCCGTGCACCCTTGAGCTTGTTGCCCAAATAAAATCGGCTGAGTGCCTTAAGCGCTCGCCTCAGTAGTTCGGTGAAGCTGTTAAGACCTTGCTAGGTCAATAGCGTAGTCAGTTCGAAAAAAAAAAAGATTGTAAGCATGCTAACATATATTATAGATTGTAGGCTATATAACATCGCACCGTGACTCGTAGAAGATGAGCAATTATCATAGATAATAATATAGTTCTGAATGTAGGCTAAAGAGTATAATAAATATTGGTGTAGGCTAAGTGTGAACGAAGTAACAGTGAGGACGGGTACAACACATGTAGGTACGGCGAGTGTTACCAATAAAGACGAAATATGAATCGGCTGAGTGCCTCCAGCACCCCCCCCCCCCCCCCCCCCCCCCTTCGGTGAAGCTTAAATACCCTTCATAGGCCAACAGCGTTTACATTTCGAAAAAAAAAAAGAATGCGTATCACCTATGTCAGCTGAGTACTACGTCACGCGGCTCATCGTATTGGTGAACTCTCTATGCAATGGTATACTACAAGTAATTTGTTACAGTATATCGAAGTGTTTTGCTTGACAGATAAATACATTTTATAAACTGCAGAAGGCAATGACAGTATAATATATTTAATTGTTGTGATCGCAAAAACATGATGTTAAATACATATTGAAATAAACATGGGATATTCAATAATATTTTATTTAGAGTTATACTCAATTATATTTCGTGTAATAAAATGTGCTAATTTAGTAATTTAAAAACGTTTTTCCCTATTACACTTAATATAATGATTTTAATTTGATATATTTACGATTATAATCCTTGGATTATATTTAGGATACACGCGATGTTTATCAATTTATCTGATTTTATAAAGTCCAAAACTTTTTA
>JACEII010000032.1:4358204-4375687 GCA_014332785.1 Antheraea mylitta
AATAAACTGTTAGGTTTGCCTCACAAAATTATCCTTTAAAATATATATATATGTATATATACATATATATATATGTATATATATATATATATATATATGTGTATATATATATGTGTATATATATGTATATATATATATTATATATATATATATATATATATACACTCAGATAAGGTATTTTTGTTTTGACAGCGGCGGCGAATAGATGACGCCGTTTCCGAGATCCTGAATGTATAAAAATATACAAAAATTGCTCGTTTAAAGGTATTAAATATGTATGTATATTTTTTTATATTCTAGGAGGCATACGAATAGATGTGTTGTTAAGTGATCACCACCGTCCATAGACACTTGCAATACTAGGTAAATCGCAAGTGCGTGCCAGCCTGTTTTTGTGAAGGGGGGAAGGGAAGAGGAGAGGGGGAAGATGAGGAGAGATGAGCCTCCGGTGCTCTCACCAACCGAACGAAACGCAGCAATGCAAGCACTGCCGCTTCAGGTCGGTCTTCTGTGAGAAGGTGGTAGCACCCCGGACGAACCAAACCATTCACGCTGAAGCCAGTAATAGCTTCAGCGTGGCTCTACCACCTTTAATATAACATATAAGTCTTAGATAAAAACAATCTTAAATCTTTCCAGGCTTTTACATAAGAAAACCGGAATTAAAATGGGGGACCATGATATACCTAACAGTGTACAACAATTTTGACACAATACATAAAAAACTAGTTTTTTTCTAAGACGCATATAAACTCAAATGTACGTCGTGGACCGAAATTATATAATTATATTTTCGCAACACTGCGTTATTTCCTTCACCGCGACCACAGTATAAATATGATACAGTACGGAAACTACGAACGAACGCTCGAAAACAGCACACTCACAGAAACACCCGCATCGACGAGAGGTTCTGAAAGAAATTCTATGGACAGCACTGCGAGGTTCGCTTAGGGGTCGTGTAGATGCGCATGTTTGTGTGAGTGTGCGAGCGTTTATAGGGAGTTTCCCAACTGTCTGTTATGTGTACTGTGCCGCAACGATGTATTAAATATCTTGATATAAATTTTAATAATATCTTCTTAATAAAAACATCCTATTTGGAGTACTAAAACGCTTCGTTGAGAACAAAAACGGCTATTTATAAATAATGATTTCTACTGTCGTAACTTACGAAAGTCAGAGCCGGAGGATAAAAAAACAATTTACTTTAGCTTAGTTTTTCTTTTATTGCAGCACGACAAAGTGACTGCACAATGCCTGATGGTAAGCATAGTATAATCCAAAAACAGTGGCGACCACCGAGAGACAGATTAACCATCGCCGGTCGCCGCTGTCATGCCGGCCATAATGACGAAAGTCACCCGGTACTAGATATGCACATGCTGATCCCGAAACGCGACGCGCAGAAGCGAGTCACTATGACGGGCTTTTCGCCATGTACATAGTGGTTGCGACCCAGTCGGGCTGTAAAACCCTACCACCCCGCTTTCGCCATTGCCTCATTCGTTATTCAGCAGGGTGCACCACGTGCAGGTGAGGTTGGCTTGGGTGTCTCAAGTCTTAAGATGTTACTCGACACCCCTTACACTCCTTATTTAAAAAATACAGAAAAGGAATCTAAAACTAATATTGTGTGAGTATTACCGATGTTAGGCTAACTCTCAATGTAGGTGGTAGAACCAGGCTGAAGCTATAACTGGTTTCAGCATACGAGCTCGTAAATGGGTCGTCTCGCACGGGGTTGTACCACCCGACCCGCAGAAATATTGATCGCCACGTGAAATAATAAAGGGACACGTATGAATAGCACTATAAAATCCCAGGAGATGAGTGCGTTTCGCCACGTAGTAGTCCGGTGAAGCTGTAAAGGCCTTGCAAGGCCAATAGCGTAGTCAGTTCAAAAAAAAAGCATTTCGCCATCCAGACCGGACATATTTCCTTATTCTAGACATACAAAATGCGTGGCTTACCGTTCTGTGGGAAACGAATATACCTAAAGACCACGAGATGAAGCTGAACAGGTATTACGACTTGACAAGTCGACTAAAAACGGTTATATAGTTCATCTATATGCTGTAGAAGTGGGAGCGAGAGGTATACCAGCAAAATCTCTCTATAGCCTGAAAGACCTCGATCTATCCAGAACTGCAGTAAGGTCTATACTAAAACAAGCATCTAAAGCATCGACTGTTGTATACTTGTAAATAAGCATTGTGAATAAAACAATATTTCTTTCTTTCTAAACTACATTAGCAGGTTCATATCAGATTTGGATAGACAGGGAGAGAAGCACGAGTAGTTAAGGTGAGTGTTAACGTACATTCGAAAAGGGCCCCTTAAATCTACACCCGTGTCACAAGTCTCGGTAACTCGGAGTTTCTCACACTGCCAAGGATCAGCCACCGCACGGTGAATCTATAGTATGCCATGTAGTACGTCTCAAACCACTTCATGTAATTAGCAGCGATAATTTATAGACAATAAAACATACATTTACATTAGTTTTAATATAGACGCTCGAGGCAGAGCTCGATAACATCCGATTATATAATTAAAAATACCTAAATACCACATTTTTTATTATGTATCTACGATCTTGTAATACTTCGTCTCATGTGCCAAATGTGAGCTCAGCAAATTAAGCCAACCGTTTCATACTCAAATTACACGACACAAAACTGCGTCTAACAGAATCTGACGTCACTAGCTTAGAAAATAAACATTGAATTAGACGGAAGACTAATAAGTATTGAAATATTTTTTTAATTGATATTCTTGTATTTACTTAAATACAGAATTAAAATTGGATGAAGTAAAGTCGTTTGTTGCAAATACTTGATAAATTGAATAAGATATTATTAAGGACGCGCTCTCAATTTTTGGAAGTTCAATTTCGGCATCAAGTCCTACTAGACACGTATACCTCTCACACACAGACATGAAAACTGATAAGCCCGGCAGTTATAGCGAACTATAAACGACTTTGATACTTAAAAAAAATACAATATTTACTTATTATTTATGTTCTACTTTTTGTTATTTTAAAATAGTTTCTCAATGTCAAAAACAAAATAAACTAGGTCAAAAACAGTATAACTAAACGTAAATATGTATACGCAATAGACAGAAACGTAGTCTAGTCTAGATAATAAGCAAAAATATTAAGTTTTGTACTGAGATGTTTAGTTCCCAGAGTAGGAGCAAGGATTCAATTTTTTAAACTTTGCTGAAGACAGTATTTATGATAATTGAATCATAGATTGAAACATTGAGTTTGCATTCAAAGGCTTAGTCTCATAGTGTCAGCTAAATGTTTCATATTTTAAGGACCAGGTGAGACCTATTTCGTAATAAAATATTTTTAATATTGATAATAGCTAGAAACGTAAAGCTTGAACTCTGAGGTTGAGTCTTGTCGTATCAGATGAGAGTATCATTTAAAATAGACCAAGTGTGTAGCTGTATCATGATAACAGAATTTTAGTACTGATAATCGCTAGTAACATCAACTTTGCGATCAGTGGTTTAGTCTCATGGAGTCAGATCAACGTTTCATTTTATGGATCAGATGAGTAGCTGTATCATTATAACTTAACTTTAGTATTCATAGTAGCTACAAACATTAGGTTTGGGTTCGGATGTTTAGTCTCACAATATCGGGTAAAAGTTTCATTTCTCATTGGCTACATGCGTATCTTTGTTGTGATAACAATTTTTTTGTATAATATAGAGTAGCTAGAAATATAGAGTTTACGCTGAAAAGTATCACAGTGTCTGATTAATGTTTAATTCCTCATGGGATAGGTGAGTAACCATATCGTGATAACTGAATTTTAGCACATATAGATATTAGCTACAGCCACGATGGCCACAACCCTCGTGGTTAGGCGCATAAGAAGGTTGGGCCTCAGGGTAGCCCTCGAGAAAACCGAGGCCATACTCTTTCATGAGCCTCGGCGGGGGCCACCACCTGGGGCCCACATTATGGTGGAGGGCGCCCGGATTAGGGTGGGTGCCCACATGAGATACTTGGGCCTCACCCTGGACGGGCGCTGGCTGTTCGAGCCGCACTTTGCGGGGCTTGGGTCGCGAGTTGCTAGGGCGGCGGCCGATTGCTCCCCAATATTGGGGGGCCGGGTGCCGGGTGCCGTCGACTCTTCATGGGAATCGTGTGGGTGATGGCCGCCGACGGGGCACCGGTCTGGGCTGATGCCCTCGGTGCCACCAACGTGCGCGCGCTGCGCAGTAGGCAGCATACGGTGGCACTGAGGGCAATCCGGGCATACCGGACGGTGTCATCGGCGGCGGCCTTTACGCTCACCGACTCCCTTCCCTGGAAGCTGGAAGCTGGAGTGATCGCCGCCGTGTACGAATTCACGGCGGCGAGGAAGCGTAGTGGGGAGCCTCAGGCTCCCAGGGAGATAGATGTTAAAAGGCGGAAATTGCGGGAAGAGGCTATAGGGAGGTGGATGCTGAACCTGGCGGACGCGCACTTCGGGACGCACACCGTTGACACCGTCCGCCCAGTCCTGCGGGAGTGGATTGGGAGGAGATGGGGCTCCCTGTCGTTCAGGCTGGTGCAGGTGCTGACCGGACACGGTTGTTTCGGGTGGTACCTGCACCGGATCGCTCGCAGGGAGCCGACCGCCGCCTGCCATGAGTGCGACGCTGAGGAGGATACCGCGCAGCACACTCTCTCTGAGTGTGCTGCGTGGGAGGTAGAGCGCCGCACTCTGGCGGTGGTGGTAGGAGAGGATTTGTCGCTGCCGAGCGTGGTCTCGTCCATGCTCGGCAGCGAGCAGGCGTGGCGAGCGGTGGCCTCCTTTTGCGAGGAAGTCATCTCGCAAAAGGAAGCGGCGGAGAGGGCTCGCAAGGCGGATCCCCTCGGTGGCCGTCTTCGCCAACGGAGGACTGGCAGGAGGAGGCGGCTCTTTGCCCAACTCCTCTTGCCACCGTAGCCGGACCTGAAGGGATGTAGTCGGGGGGCTCATCCTCTCATTGCACAGGTCTGGCGGACGAGGGGAGACAGCTGGTATGTACCCAGCTGCCTCTCTATAGGTAGGAGCCCGGCGGCCACCTTCAGCCGGGCGGACCGTTGGGGCAGCTATCTAAGGGGAATAGCTTAGCACGATCCCTTGCCGCCCCAACATTACGGTATGACGGTACACAGTGGGGTTTTAGTCCGTGCAAGCCGGACATAACCCATCCTCTCCCCCGGGAGGGTGGGTATCCATAAGGGATTTTCCCACGTAAAAAAAAAAGATATTAGCTACAAATATTGAGTGTGCGCTCAGAGATGTAGATAGGAGAATTTTTAAATTAGGGTTTGCATCTATATTAAAAATAATTCTATGAACATGCTTCAAAACACCTGAATTGTAAGTTATTAATTAGTTATTAGATGTAGCACAACGGGCAGCATATGTCTTTATGTAAAACAAAAATTAATTCCACCGACAAACTTTGCATCTCTAGCTTTGATAAACTTTAAATAATTCCTTATATAACAAATAATTCGTTTCATTATAAACAAGGCTTGAGATACCATATTCTCACAAATAATAAACCATATACTGGATTCTTTTGAAAGATTACATTTGTTTGTAAATCCTTTAGTGCGTTTTTAATATTATAGTATATATTCTGAATAGATAATAAAATATAATAATGAGAATGCGAATATGATACATCTATTGCTACGCTTGAAGGAGCTCCCTAGCCATATCTGAGAATCCATTATGAGTTCATTTTGTTATTACTTAACAAAAGTAGAACAAACAAGACATATCTGTCTCTCCACATCAAGAAGTTCCATAACAGTTTTTAAAGTGGGTCGTCATCAGCTCACTTTGTTAAGTTCTATGGTAAGTTCTCGTCACTACCAACAATAGGAATACAAAGACGATATACGTATTTCTATTCGTCAAGAAGTTCCATAACAATACCTCAAATCCATCTACAGTGAAAACGTAACGTAATAAAAGCCAAACTTGAATTTTTGTTTCGACTTAATTACAGTGTCTCTTACCACTAGAAATATAAACCTCTATAAAAAATTGGTTAGTTTTTCAAAATGTTTTGTGAATTGTATATGTATTTCTACAGCGATGTTTTTTTTTTTCTAATCGAGTGCAAAGCGACCTACGTCCACCCGCTATGGCGCACGTCGTCGCTATCTTCTCGCGCACTGAAGGGGTGCGGGGAAACCGTACCAGGGTGTGACCCTCTAACGGTGGTATCTTTCGCCTCCCGCATCGCGCGGGAGTATCGGTTTGTTTATTTATTTATCGTACATCCTTTCCCGTGGGCGATCTTGGTTTTCTTGCTCTGGTGACTCGTTCGTATCTTCATCTTGGTGGTTATGGGTTTTCGGTTGAAAGCACCTGGCCATCGTATGGCGCACGAGCGCAGTCTGACTTTATATAAGGTACTCTGTGAGTCTGACTTCCTATAATACTTATTATACTCTTTGAGTCTGACTCTGAAACGATATGATTCCTTCTTCCATACCATTGTTTATATCGAATCTAAATAAAGCAAAGAAATAAAGGACCTTATTCCATAGGTGTTAAGGTCTACGTAACTGACATATTATTAAGAAATTTTGTTTACGACTAAATTATTTTTTTTCTCCGATGCGGTATAGATAACTTGGATTTTATTTTATGTTATTTAAACTTGACTATATGTAGCATAGTAGGCATTTTTTTCTATTAAGAAAAACGTAAGTTTACTGAGATTTTCCTATCGAAAAGCAGGCTGTTTTGCGCGAAAGGACTACGGAGAATTGATTTTTTGTAATGAAAACCTATTAATTTAAAAAAAACTATCATCTGTATATCATTTTTCAAGATTCAATGTATCTGTAGTTACTCATTATTTATACCAAAGTGAAATAGTTTTGTTATAATTCTTGCCGAAAAACAGTGAAAATGAACCTTTTTTGAGAGCGCTTTCTTAATTGCTCCCTTTGGTAAATTGAAGTTACAAGAATATTATCTTGCTTGCCAACATGTAATAATCTGAAGTCCGAGCATCAAAATCAAAAATACTTTATTCAGTTTAGGCATAATAAGATGCTTATGAACATCAAAAACTATCACCATATATATATTTTAACGCTAACTTTAACTCGCGACTTCTTTTTCAATGGTGAAAATATTTTTAAATAACACGTACTTTAACCCTTGTTTTAAAACATACTTCATTGGTGCTACGCTCCTGGTTGTATAGTCTGTTGTAATTAATCGTAACTGGCTGTACATTGAAAAAGCTAGTTTTAAATTATGTACGTTATGTCAGTCATATTTATTGTTATTGTCTGTTTTCTGTGTATCAATAGTTGATGTATCTCTTCCATAATATATGTACATACAGAAATAATTACATTTAATATTTTCATGTCCGATATACAACATAGTCTTCCTCGGTAGCTATTTAACACTGAAAGAATTTTTGAAATCGGCCGAGTAGTTCCTGAGATTGGAGCGTGTAGAAAGAACTCTTTAACTACCTATATAATATTAGTATTGAAGTATAAATATTCTAAGTAGTCCGGTGAAGCTGTAAAGGCCAAAGAATTAAGGCCAGTAGCGTAGTCAGTTCGAGAAAAAAAAAATTCCAGTATTCCTCGAAACATGACAGTGAGTTTTAGACAGAAAGATCTTTCTTGTTTAGTTTATTTTTTTCATCCCTTTCTCCTGATTATTTAGACTCCTGTTATTTTGACCTTTTTTATATCATAGAAGGCAAATTAACATGTGGGTCACCTTATGTTAAGTGATCACCGTCGTCCATAGACACTTGCAACACCAGGGGAGTCGTAAATGCGTTGCCAACCTGTGTTGAGGGGAAGGGAAAGGGAAGGGGAGGAGATGTTGGTCTCCGGGGCTCTCACTGACCGAACGAAACACAACAATGCAAGCACAGTTACTTCACGTCGGTTTTCTGTGAGAGGGTGGTACTACCTCGGGTTAGCCGACCCATTCATGCTGAAGCTAGTAATAGCTTCAGCGTGGCTCTAACACTTACAATTCACCTACACTTAGTGAATTGAAATTTTTCTCTATCCTCTTGAATACCAAATTATCGATAGTCGGCTGTATTATAATTAACCCTCACAATAGAATACAAATGCCTATATGAACCCTTGATATAAAATTAATACAGTACATATCTTATATATTACTACGTGAAGCCAAAACTTAGTACCCCCTTTTAAGCGAATTGGGTGAACGGATGCACGTGAAATTTGTAACAGTTAAAGTTTATATGGAGGAGAAGTGTTATTTTTTATATAAAATATATTACAAGCATATTAAATTATTTAAAATATACATTACTTACACTACTGCTCGCATTTTACACAACATATACACACATTTAAATGGAAAAGACATTTTGACATCCGTCACTCTACTCTTACGTTCTAATTACTTTTTCAATATTTTTAACATGAATGATGTGGCATGTCTTACATGCCCTTTGAAATCAATTGGTCAAATTGTAGGTTAATTTTTATAACATATGTAAATTCGTAATATACATTATAACTGAGTAGCCACGATGAAAACCTTTGATTATAGAAATATTCTCTTTTATAAAAGAACACAAATAAAGTTGAAAAAATAAATGAACTATGGACGAATGTCGACCACTGGGCGCCCACTAGTAACCTATTATTAGGCAAAATTATGAAGGGATGTAATAACCGTTTTGCACAGCCCTAAATAAACATAATAAGCGCGGTTTCCTTTTCTATTTTTAATATGACAATAAAATCAACAGGTTAGTATTATAGCATTAATCTTGCCATGGGCAAACTGGGTCACTAATGCCAACAGTGATATAAGGGCAAACGGCCCAAATTAGGGTCATGTTACATGAATCGGTAGTTCATTGCGTTCCGTGACGTTCGCCTTCCGATATAAACGTCCATAGAGAAAGGAATCTTTCTGACGTCACAGCCATGTTACTACGAGCTATAAACAAATAGAAATGACATAGTAACAAATACAGAGTAATAAAGGGGTCATTGTAATATTGTCTGCAAACTTTCGAACTGAGAATTATTTTAGGTACATTGAACATTGAATGAATTGAATGAAATGGTTACTCTCGACCCGCATTCATTCGGCTACAGTCGTTATCCACCTTCACTGTCTACTAAGAACAACATTCCAAAAATTACGTCTTGATTATTACGTATTATAATAATAAAATAATATCATGTTTGTTTTGCGTATATATTTAATTGAATTATTACTATTATTTGTTTACGTATAATAGATTGAACTTTAATATTCATGTATTTATATATATAATTTCACTTATATCGTGTGGTCATAAGCAAACACCCTTATTTTTATTATAGCACCACAAAATGACGTCATTGTACCTTACGTTAAAGAAATTGTAATCCAATAACAACATCGATCACCGAGAAACTTACAATTAATCGGCTACCGTTACTGTCATGTTGACTTATAAGTATTCTGATAGCACGATCCTGGTTGATTCCAAAACACGACTAAATAAATTAGAGTCACTTTGGACAGATTTTCTTACTTAATTGCTAGTAGATATGCGCAGTGAAATCCCGGAACGATACAAGGTTAAGTATGGCACTATGTCGGGTTTTACATTTGATGTGTGTGACGTTATTACAAACCAGTCAAATAATATGCTGCAATCCGGAGTAAACATATAACTTATATAGAATAAAAGTGTAACATTAAACTGGATGGTAATGGTAAGACAGCTAATAGAGTTGAGGAACTAACAAAAAGTTGTGAAGCTGTAAAGGCATTGCAAGGCCAATAGCATAGTCAGTTCGAAAAACAAAAAAAAATTAATTAACCATTTTTGTATATTTCTCTCATATAAATCTCGTTTTTGTTCAATACATTTGTTATGTATTTGTAATGGAATATAAAAAAAATATAAATTTCATAATACACAAACCTAATGAATTAATTAATATAAGTATAAAATATCATCATAACATAAACAAATAGGGCATACTGATATATGCAGATTATTTTATAACGACCTTGCTGCACTCATTGTTTGCCATTGTTTTTAAATGATACGTATTTCGAAGTAGACACATTGTTTTGCGTCTATCCTAAAGAATTATATAAATCGTGTCTTAAACAAACTATATAATTACGCGTTTCATTGCAATTTAACTTCAGGATGATAGTGGAATCTGGTGTGTCTGCATATTCAATATAGAAACTTACATTTGGCCAAACGTTTGTTTACAAGCTTGTAGACATTTCCAGGCAAAATAACTGAAGATTCTATTTCAACATAGTGGATTTTCAGCATTTACTATTCTATTTTAATGTATTGGTGTGAATTTCTCCAGGAGGTGCATTTCTCATACAAAAATAACTTGGCAATCTTAATATCTATAGAATAAAAATAAGACATCAAGATATAACCATAATTTGCAAAATATTATAGTGGACGCTACTGTACACTTTCGCCTGGAATTGATTGACCACTACTACGTCTAACTACAACAACAAGAGAAACAATTAATCAATATACATATATTATGTTCATGTTAATTATATTTTGTATAATTAGTATATACACATATATGTATATTGATTGATTCAGTGTTTCCCAAACTTTTAGGCCATGCTCCACCTTAACATTTCTAAAATTATTATGCCCACCCAAACATATTTTATCACACATGTTATCCATTAAAAATTGTCTTCTTCCTTTAAGAAATATAAATGATAAGTTTTGGAAAGAGATCACTATGAAATTGTTATCAAAACATCGTAGTAAAATTTCAAAACATATAATGAAAAACTTACTTGACTTGACGAATCTAATTACCCAGTTGATATTTTGGTAACGTCAAACAAAATTATACTTAATAATTATTAACAGCATTTTTTTAAAGAATCTGCTTTTTTGTTAAATTTGTCGCCGATATCTAACATTGCATTTAAATAACCTACAGCGAAAGGGTTAACACCTTCTGCATTCAAACAAATATTGCAAGTTTAGAAGAAGTCGTTTAATAGTTGCTACACAAGCAGCTATACCAAATACAATGTTATTTACCACTATCATCAATGAACAATTCGTTTATTTCAAATAATTGATTACTGTTTCACATACAATGCTTTTAACATAATTACTGTGTGCAATTAACCTTAACGCTTATTAATTATTATTGCATAGTTCGTATAATGAGTTATTATTGATATACCGACTACTTGTATTGTAAAATTGTTTATACTGTCGACTCTGGGGATTTCTAATTCTGCGTTCCGCGCCGAGAGAGAGCGATCTAGTGACACGACTTTGCCCAGTGTGAACATACGCCCGGAGCGAACGCGTCGTTTTTAAAAATATATAACATTCTGTTTTCAAAGCAGCGTCAGACTGCGCGCCTTTTTGATAATTTTTAACGCGGCAATTTTTCTTTTACCATTTTTTTTATTTAAATAATTATTTTAAGTGCAACTTGACACAGTTTTATTGAAATTGTTTACCGATTGTGTGAGTGTATTGCTGTTTCAAAAAGTAAAAGGAGGTGAAACGTTCGTAATTTCGGTGAGTTCTGTTTGTCATAATGATTTTTTTATACTATTATGCATATATGTATTCAGTTTAGAAATAATTTAAGCTTGCCACATTTTAAAATTATTCTTATGTATCTAGATTATTTATGTAATGAAATAAATGGTGATATAATTTTATAAACAAAGTACAAGAATATTTTATATTCAAACTCTTTTGTACCATATGTACTTCGTAATTTCCCTCAAATATAATAACACATTAATATCAGTATAGCACGTTATTAAAATATTATGTTAAATAATACTCAGTACAAACTAGATAAAGGGGTAACTAACTATACCTGACTAAATAAATCTAAAAAGCTACAAAAAAAAAAACTAAATACCTTGTGAAGGGCAAAATTTGAACTCTATTCTCGGTCTATAAAAACTGAAAATATTAAAAAAAAACATGTTATATGAACGGTTAAAGTTTGATTTAGATGATTTTGATATATAGTTTACTGGCTGATCCCCGAAAACCTCAAATTTGCCTCTTAATTGGTACTACCATTGTACGTGCTACAATGAGACGTTCTCTATGGTATTTGGTAGTTCGGTGAAGCTGTTAAAACCTTGCTAGGTCAATAGCGTAGTCATATCGAAAAAAAAAAGAAAGTTAAAACCTTGCTAGGTCAATAGCGTAGTCAGTTTGAGAAAAAAAACTCTATGGTATTTGGTTGTGTTGAATCTTCATTAATTTTTGTCAGTACTGATGCCCATTGTTCTTGAATATAATATACTGTGCATACATACTCGATAATTTAATGTATCTCCACAAGAACCTTGAAAAGCTGGATTTCTTAAAAAACCGCCATGATCTCAAAATCTAAACACTAGAAACTGTGACAAACTGGTTATCCTATGTTTCAGACTTATTAAAGACCAGTAAGAGTTTTTTAGGAAATAGTTTAAGCATTTACAAAAAAGTCCTATTTGCCCGATTGTGAGTTTAAGCGCCATGTCACACGGGTTTCGGTCTCAAAAGGCTATTATAGAATGGAACAATATGTGAACGATGGTGAAATCTGGAATTGACTTATCTCTGTGCAGGCGCTAACATATATATTAAAAATATAAACCAGATCGAGTTTCTTGCCAGTTATTCTCGATGACTGGATTGTTTTGACGTTCACAAGTGCGTTCTTAGGGCTTTAATAAAGTATTTTTGGATTTTGATTTTAAATGTACCATTAGCCATTAATTTAACCACGTATAAAAATTGTATTGCGTTTTAAACAACCGTTACGCATTATCGCACGCACATGACTATGGTCTCCGCAAACGAACATTAGTTGCATATCTTAACCGTGACTGTTAAAACTGAATAGAGCGTATAAAATCCATTACAAAAGAAAGTAATATCAAAACATAGAGAACGAAAACGTTATAGTTTATGGTTGAATTCCTTAGATTTCACTCTAATGTGTTTTTAAGCGACTTAACTGTCATACACAATCGGTTTGTCATTTATTTTAGGATTTATATCAGGTATAAGCGTTGTTTATCATAAACTTGAACAAAACTTATCATATCATATCTATACTACTATTATAAAGAGGTAAAGTTGTAAGTTTGTGACGTTGTGACGTTGTAGGGGGTTATCTCAGGAACTACTGGTCCGATTTAAAAAAATCTTTCAGTGTTATATAGCTCATTTATCGAGGATTGTTATAGGCTTATATCATCACGCTAAGATCAATAGGAGTGGAGCACCAATGAAGAGCACCAATAAAGAATGTTTAAAAATCGAGATTTTTTCTTCTTGAGAGCTTCCACTGCGTGTTATCGTTAGCCCAAAGTAACTATTCCACGCAAACGAAGTCGCGGACAGAGGCTAGTTATATTATAAAACAAAGTCATCCGCCGCGTCTGTGTCTGTCTATTCGTGCTAAACTCAAAACGTATTTAATGGATTTTCATGCGGTTTTCATTAATTGATAGAGTGATACAGGAAGGTTTTGATATATAATTTGTCAAGATTTTTTGTAAATCGGTTAAAATATATTTGTTGGAAGTGTTGAAAAAATTCAAGTTATCAGCTTTAGTAGAAAACGCTGTTTTAATTAAATGCCTTTAAGATATAATAACACAACATAATAAACGACGTAGACAAAGTCGCAGGTATCAACTAGTTAATTCTAAACTTTGGCTTTTATTCTTTAACTTTGGACATATCAGTTTGGTGTTAGAATCAAAACTAGTATCATTCCCATTTTTTTTTTTTTTTTTTATATAAATTATAGAAAAAAAAAAAAAACGTAACATATAATACATATTTTAGGTCTTTATTATAAAAAAATAAAAGATTATTGGAAAGATTAAGAAGGGTGTGAGAGATGTATTAAAATATTTTTTAAATTTTTGTCTATTTATTGTTACTCACATGAATTAAGAACAAATTGTATGTATGAAGTTTTCCGATTACAATAACCTAGAGAAGAATGTATTAGACATATTGTTGCAGCTTTCGATAGGTGCTAAGCATAAATGAATAAGATTATCTCATGGAAGAACATTTTCGCAGAAAAGTTGGATGTACCAGCTATATTGTTAAGTTAGGAATTGGATATAAGAAATTTGAAACTACTTACACATAAGGTTATTTAAAAAAAAAAAGAAAAAGTAACACGCTTCTTTGGGAAATATTTTAAGGTTACCGGTCTCTTTTCTTGAGGTACTTAATGTAATTTTAACTATGTCAGATTTGAACACATTAAAAGAGCATAGTTACACGAAATGCAACTTTACGAGCTGGTAACTAAAACATCTAAATACAATTGCAGTATAAATTCCATTGTTGTAGTAATTGTACTAAAAGCAAAATCATTCCATATATTAAAACGAAATGATTAGTTGTTTCATTGGAAACTATAGCATTTAAAGCAAGCAAAGGAAGCGACAAATCATCTATTACTAACTAGTGGGTCAAGTTAACGTTTTCTAGCCCTGATAATAAACCTTGTCAAATTACATAACTGAATCTTCCTCTTCAACTACTTTATCTACTGGTGAAAACTTAGCCAGTAGTACACTTGCAACTCCTCTGGTATTGCTAGTGTCTGTGGATGGCGGTAATCATATAACCCACCTGTTCGTTTGCTTCCTATATTATTCAATACCTATTGAAACAATTAATAAATAATCAATAATTCATCTTGTCTTCCTCTTTTTAATTATAGATATCATTAGTTAAAAACTCTTTCGCCCCCATTTCATGATTTCGCAAGCGCGTACACTTATTTAATTCTTTTTCACTCTTCTATCTCTCTAGATTAAAAGCACAGTTCTTTCTTTATCTCTCTCTTTATCTAATTAAATATTGATATTCTCATCATTACTACGTCAGAGATACTTCCTTGCAAAAATATAACCTAATGTTGTTGTACTAGAAACTGATTCTGGAATTTACCTTTACTGCACGCAAGGAAGTATCATTTTAAACAGTTATTTTTACTTTTAAATATCCTAATGTTAACAAAAACATCCTTGTCAGGTTCATTAAATTTGAACAGCTATTCGAGTTAAATAACTGTAAATATGTATATATTACGTAAATATACCTACATGTGCTTAGTCCATCTAACATTTTTTGCAAATTTAACTAGTAAAAAGACAAGGTCTCTTATAGAACTTATGTACCTACAGCGCGTATGTGTGTGTGCAGTACAGTGTTATTTATCTTGTGGGCTACTGAATGATAAAAAACGATGTTAAATGAGTGTAGAATATTGTTAAATTGAACGATCTACAAGCTCGGATTTTTTTTCTGGGAAACAGGACCTATGTTTGAATCGCTGTGGGGAGGACGCGGCAAGTGTGCGGGATCGAAATTAACAATGAACGGTCGTTACTAAATAATATAAGTAATACATATGTGGCTAATAAGATCATACAATAATCTCAAATTACAGTGAATTTTAAAGATCTCAAAAACAATTTATGTCCAACAAATCGCTATCAATTCCGTCTTTGACGTTTTGTAACAATCGAATAAATATAACGATTTGATCTTTGATCTTTTATTATATTGTATATTCAATTCTGATGCAATGCTAACAAACGTTTATTATAAATTTAAAACCAACACTTTTACACGAAATACTTAACATTTGATATTGACACAAATGGAAATACATCATTAAAGCAATTAATTAGAATTTAACTCGCACCATATATACTGACACTATAATTGAGATTTGTCGAATACATTTATAGTTACTTGACAAAAACAAAATCAGTAGGGTTTTAAATACTTGTTTAATTGATAACGTATTCGGACACCGCGTTGTTCCACGTTGGTCCGTACCCTTGTAACTGGGTCTCGGCTTGCGGTGAAGGAAACATCCTGATGACACCACAGCACGGTAGTTGGCCATTTTAAAGTCCGTCAGGTACACTACCACCCTCGAGTTCCGAATCTTTTTTTCCTCGTTCTGACTAGGTTATTGATATAGCAAGGTCTTAACAGCTTCACCGGACTACGAGTTGCAAATTTATCATCTAGCATCTGTTGATGTATTCCGGAAGCTGAATTTGAAACTCCTTCCATCTCAACAACACCAGAAAAATTGTATGTTGTACTTATTTCATTACATAGTATAAAACAAAGTCTTTTACCACATCTGTCTGTGTAATTGCGATAGACTCAAAAACCACTGAACGGATTTTCATACGGTTATCGCCAATAGATACAGTAATTTATGATGAAGGTGTAGGTATATAATTTGTGAAGAATTTTTAATATCAGTCACTTACTATTTAATACTGCGTATTAGATGGACTGTAAAACTAGATGATACCTTTTCTTAGAGATGCGTTCAAATAATTTTGAAGCGATGACGATTCAATGCTCAGATACTTCATTGGTCGACGTTGGTTTAAATCTTGTTATTAGCCAGAGCTTAGCTGTTTTGATGACAGGAGATATCGTGATGAAACCATACTACAGTAGTAGGGGCTTATCTAATGACCACCAGGCTCACTAAAAATATGCCGTCAGGTTTATACCAAGTGACTGTTTAATCGCTATCAATATTTTCACAGGATAATCATTAGTCGATTCTCGTTCTAAATCAATTAAAAAAGTAGGTGCTTAATATTTGACCGAATAATTTCGAGAAACGCAAAACTGATATACACTTAGTATCAGCTGACTTTTGCAAAATTGAATTGGTGTAAATATGAATCACGTCCTGTTGCGCTCTCCGGCCCGCCTTCCGCACTTTGGCTCGCGCCTCACTTCCCATTGTTTGACCGTATGGCGTTTCCATGATAAGCAATTATGTAATAATGAACCTTCAAAAGGACCCCTTTAAGCGTAGTTCATTGAAGTTAGGTGTAATTTTTTTTCGTTTAATAACGCCGGTTCCATACTTCAAAAAGTATTAGAATAAGCTTTAAACTAAGGTTCTCTTTGTTGGTTATTTGTATTTGTTTTGATATTATTATTTAGTATGTTAAACGTAACCATGAAGGATGGACTGAAGAATGTAAACTTTTAGACATTCGCCTAGTATAGGTAGATGTTTTCATACAAGATTTAAGAGTTAATGTTTCAGATTTAGCGCGTTAGGTCACACCATCATTTAACATCAAGTGAACCTGTAACATACAGCTAAATCCTATGAAAGTACAGAAAATAACATTTTTTTTTTTTTATTTCATTCAATCATCAGTATTTTGATCTTTCTACCACTCTACTATTATGCCACTGGTTAGTATGAACACGTTGGGATAAACGAGATTGCAGCTCAGGCCTTTCTGTCTACTCCAGTCGTATTCGGATGAACGATGAATAAACGCCGTACACCAAAAAAATATTCTATACTGAAAATTACCACATAATAACTAGTATTAAAATTGATGATCTGCGAGAATCATTGAAAC
>JACEII010000032.1:4380687-4406480 GCA_014332785.1 Antheraea mylitta
AAAAAAAAATGCATCATGTTTCTAATATTTTTGCACAGAATAAATAATAGTTTTATAACCACGATAATACCAGAAAAAGTCTTTTTTGGTTTTGAAACGGACCCCTAATTGAAAGTACTTGAAAATATTTGAACGTCATATATCGAACCTTTTTGAGGAAAAGATCCTCGACATAACGGATAGGCGAACCAAACGATCTGTAAATTAAATATGACAATTTATCGTTCAGTGCAATTTTATAGGTTAGAATGCATAGGTTAGGTTATATTACATTAAATGTTTTCTATATTATTGCGAATTTCCTTTTCTTTCAATTGTTTACGTCAATTATATGTATATATAGATATAATTAACCGATAACAATGTATAACAATGGACAATGCAACAGGAAAAGGTACATTGTAGTTCCCAAAACGTGTGCAATGTCTCTTCCGCTTCATTGAACGGGATGTTGGTAAAACATTATTTGATCAAAGCACTTAGCATTACGGTCAACATATTTAATATTATATCTGCACCTAGAAGATTATTGAATACTAACTGACCCGAGCCCACATCGTTAGTCGGTAAACATTTTTACTTGTGATGAAATTATAACTGCTATTCGGTTAGTACAGAGTGCTATGCATTTTGATAAGAATTCGTATTTGTTATAGATAATATGATCAATAACATCACCTATTATTTTGAAGGCGTTTGAGCCACGCCGAAACTATTCCTGGTTTCAGCTTGAATGGGTCGGGTCGTCCGGGGTAGTACCCTGTCACAGAAAACCGACGTGAAGTGCTTGCATTGTTGCGTTTCGTTCAGTTAGTGAGGGCGTCGGGGACCCACCTTCTCCATTATTCACTCTTCTCTCCCCTTCCCCTTTTCCCCTTTCCCCCCAAACACAGCGCACTTGCGACTCCCCTGGTGTTGCTGGTATGGACGGCGGTGATCACCTAACATCAGGCTATTTGTTTGCCTCATATGACATAAAAAAAAACTTAACTATTTTTTGTTAATTATTAAAAACTACTTTTTGCGTCTTAAATATAGAATATAGACATATGCCATCGCTGATTTTTTTGTAGCACTTAATTATCAAGCTCTATATCTTTTCTCTAGAACTCAATCATATATCTTTCATAGTTAAGGTACCGTTCGTAAGAAACATTTTCGTTCGACCGGTTTTTCTTCGACTTTGCCAACCCGACTACCAAAGAGTCTTCTCATTTTCCAGGTTAATTATAGCCTATGATACTAATAAATAACGTGGATTTCTATTGGTAAAATAATTTTCTAAATCCAGATACTCACAAATCCTGCATCCTTAAAAATTCAAAAACCTTCCCTCTTTATAATATTAGTGTAGATAAATTAACCAGTTATATTGTTGTAATTATAGTAGGTAATTATATTTAGCAGCTGCCGGTCACTTCTTTCCGTTAATTTATTTTTATAACGCTCAATTTCGAATGTGTTTGTATTCCCTAAACTTACATAGATATCTAACTTAATTCATTTTTCTTATTATAAAAAAGGTGACCTCAAGCAGGGATGGTACTATAATGCATCTGACAAGGAAGCCTCCAAAAACAATGAAATCCATGTGACATAATTTATGGAAGATCCCTACACTGTTTACACCCTGATGTACGAATATCGCAATCGAATCGGACATGTCATGTCTTACAACTACACATTAGTTAAATATAAAACAACTAAAACATTGGAGAGTGTGTATATGAGTTATTTTGTTAATTTTAGGTGTTCACTTTTCTAACATTGTTAGCATTTTAATACTAAATTAACTTTAAAAAATGACACTCTATATTCGTAAACATGGGTCAAACAAAGAATGCGTTAATCTGCACATTACTAGTACCAATTGTCTAGGAATTGTTAATAGTAATTAATATTCTAGGTACATAGTAATCTCCGCTTACTATCTGCGCTACGATTTCGTAAAGGAAGCTAGCTCCTTTGTATTCTTGATGCGCTGCCGGGTTAAATCTGTGCAAGTGTCAATATGAATCGATCCAACAATACGTTAGGTCCATTAATATAAATTAGGACCGAGTTTAGGTTTCGTTTTTAACGGCGGTAGGACAGGGTCTCTCGCTGGCGAGCGTGGTTACGACGATGCTCGGCAGCGAGGATGTGTGGAATGCTATGGCCTCCTTTTGCGAGGAAGTTTCTCGCAAAAGGAGGCGGCGGAGAGGGTCCGTGAGCAGGATTCTCAAAGTAGCCGTCTCCGCCAACGGAGGACAGGTAGGAGGAGGCGGCAGTTTAACCGCCTCCTCCCATCGTAACCGGACCAGGAAAGATGGGTCGGGGTCCCATCTTCCCATTGGACAGGTCTGGCGGATGAGGGAGATGGCCGGTGTGTACCCGGCTGTCTCCATACAAGACGAGGCCCGGCGGCAGCGCTTTGCTGCTGGGCCTACCACTGGGGCCGCACGATGAAGTCTATAGAGATCTCGTGCCGTCCCAACCATAGCGGAAGACGTACACCGTGGAGTTTTAGTCCGTGCGAGTCGGACATAACCCACCCTCTCCCCCGGGAGGGTGGGTATCCATAAGGGATTTCCCCACGTTAAAAAAAAAAAGGTATTCGAGCCACGTTGAAGCTATTACTGGTTTCAGAATGAATGGTTCGGCTCGCCCGGGATAGTACCACCCAACCTACAGAAAACCGACGTGAAGTAACAGTTTTTGCGTTGTTGCGATTAGTTCGATCAGTGAGAGCGCCGAAGACCTACCTCTCCTCACCTTCCCCCTCTCCTCTTCCCTTACTAATTCATTGTTCGCAATGTCCAAATGTTTAATCGCATCTCCCACCCATAAGTGTACGACCAGAGTGGACGCTTAAATCGGGCGTCGAGCGAGGCGGGGCATGTGGCTTTCCTTTCAAATGCATTAATACGTTGCCGCGTTGGTGTTCTGAGAGGCACGCGAGCGACGCTCTAGGACGCTGCACGCCTCGTTGCACGCCCTGCTGCATGTCCCGTTGCACGCCCGCTGTACGCCTCGCTGCATGACCCGCTTCACGCCCCGCTTCATGCCCCGCTTCACTCTCCGCTGCACAGTCCGCCGTACGCATATTAACTCAGACCGTACATTAACTGCATCCGTCACAATTTGACTTAACTATTGCATTTACAAACGGTGTACATAATTAAAACCCTTAAAACATTCATTACTACTGACTTCTGTTTTACCAAACGGTATTAAAATTAGTGGTTGTCAAGTAATAGATAATTGCATGAACTTTAAAATATTCTAAAGTAGACATTTTATTTACTGGCTACGTCCGCGACTTCGTCCACGTGAAATCTTATATAAAAAACAACGATTTATTAAGTCATCCAAATGTATTAAATTCAGTTTATCCACATTTCTCTCGTCCTTAAGTCGCGTCGACATTAAAATTACAATAACTTTTGATAGAGAAACCGATTTTAATGAAACAAAGACTAAATGTTACTCGAAGATAAGCTTTATAATTTTCTTGATGAGATTTAATCGTGTACGTAGTATTTTTACAGTAATGCCTGTTTATACCTCCAGACAGACAAACATTTTTAAAATTGATTGGAATGTATTTTATTACATAATCCTAGACACCTGCACATTTTTTTCACAAAAATCTAAAAGGTGTCACGTTAGATTTACATTCTTATTATATGTATAGACTAGCTTTACCCGTAGCTCTGCACGTGTTTTTTTTTAAATTGTTTTAAAGAATTATACAATTTTGAGATTTTGTACAATTATAGAAAAGCTCTTTAAAAACAATTGTAAGTACGAAACGCACGCTTACAGTAATATGTAATGTGCACATTAGATATATAAATACTAACAGTGAGCCAAATAAATCATCACCAATTGTCAACAGCAGCATATCTGGAACCTTACCCCACCATATAACTATCTCAGTGCTCACTTACACTGTATAAAGAACTAATGAAACAATTACTTGAAATATGATTATAAAGATTTACATTACATTTAATATACATTTCCATTGTAATTAAGCTTTTGTGACTATAAAAAAATAAACACTTGTCTGTTCCGCAAGAAATTGTATTATGGAACTCTTTACATTACGTCCGGCTCTGACTCCGACATGGAGCAGGATCCCCCCGCTGACGACGGCTTCACCGAAGTCAAGCGGCGTCGAAAACCGCGCAATAAGCGCCAAAATCCCTCCTCGTCCGAGAATGAAGGCGCTAAGCCTTCTAAACTCGCAAACGTCGATGGCGCGCAAGTGCCAACGGCGACTCCCGCACTCCCTAGACCAGTCTCGCCTAAAGCTGCAACTCCCGCAGTCACGGCTAAGAAGCCCCGCCCTCCACCTCCTGTCACGATCCAGGACAGAGCGTCCTGGGTCGAAATCTCTAGTCTGCTGCAAGCAGCAGACATTCCTTTCACCTATGCCATGAGTACCCTCGTGGGTATTCAGATAAAGGTAACTACCCATACTATTCACCGCAAACTTACGCGTTTCCTGCGCGATAATAAGTTTGCTTTTTTCACCCATGCGCTCGAAGAAGAGCGTATGCTGCGTATTGTCATCTGCAGAGTCCCTTCGGAAATCGCAGTCGATGACATATACGAAGACCTCAAGGAACAGAAGTTCCCTGTCAAAGAGGTGCGCCGTATGCGCTCCCCGCGCACTAGAATGCCCTACGATATGGTGTTGGTCATTCTCGACCGCACCGTGGAGGGTAAGAAAATATTTAATCTCTCGACCCTCTGCGGCCTCTCCGGCGTCACCGTAGAGCTGCCGCGCAAAACGTCCGTACCCTCGCAGTGTCACAACTGCCAGGTGTACGGACACTCCGCACTTAATTGTTACCTGAAACCCAGGTGCGTTAAGTGTCTCGGCGACCACTCCACTAAGCAGTGTCCTCGCACAAAAGACTCGCCCGATACTCCGAGTTGTGTCTTGTACCGCGGCGTGGGCCATACCGCGAATTATCGCGGGTATCCCCGCGCCCCGCGTACAAAACAGCCCCGCTACGCTAGGCAGGTCTCGCCGTCTAAGGCGCCTGCGGAGTTGACCCGTCCCCGACTTCCGCTTCTCAACTCTAGAGAGGCCGTCCCTAACTTGCCGAGCACATCTCGTGCACATTTAGCGCCCGCACCCGCGCCTAGCGCGCTCCTCCGCCCCGCACAGGCCTCTCAGGCCCCGTGGGCTCCCAAGATCGCGCTCCAGCCTGCTCCTCGTCCTCAGGCGGGTAAGCCTTCACAGGCCGACCCCGCCCTCTCCTTCAAATTATCTGGTATGGACTGGTCAGCCCAGCTCTTAATCTTCCACGAGATCTCGGAGATCTCCGCGTACAATGAAGTAGCAAACGATCCAAAACAGGGCCCTATTCGTGCGATCGCGAAGTTTCCCGCCATTGCGGCTACCATTCAAAGGCTCGCGCGCGCCACCGCCTCGAAATAATAATAATTTTTCTCAATATAAGATAGAGTAAACTTGCGTGTTTATATCTATCTTCTCCTAAAATCGATAAACAATGTCGTTATTTCTATTTTTAGATACAAGCGCCGGCGCCGTTCGTTTAATCTGTAAATTCGATCTTTTCAACTCACGTGGCCGGCCACGTCGCGGACCCCTCCCTCGTGCGTCACGAGGCAGGGCCCTCACGTTTTACTCCCGCACATACGTCGCGTCATCTCGGCAGCATCTTTGCTCGAGATTACCCGGGTGATCAAAAAAATGTTGCTATCGCGATACAGTACACACCACACCGATTATACACACACATAGATATTCAGACATGCACCTTTACACAAACTGGTGGAAGGGTTTACTGTTTTCCCTTATTCGAACTGAATCGAGTAGTTTAGTTTGTTTCTTTCCGATTTACATGTTGTGTTTTTGAATCATGCAATTTTAATTTTATGATCCAAAACTGAACACATGTATAGCTTAGCATAGTTTAGCTAGGTCAGATAGGGTTATTTCCGGTAACAGCCCAAGCCGAGGTGTGCCGTGCACCCTTGAGCATGTTACTTACACAAAATCGGCTGAGTGAATCAAGCGCTCGCCTTAGTAGTCCGGTGAAGCTGTGAAGGCCTAGTAAGGCCAATAGCGTAGTCAGTTCAAGAAAAAAAAAACTCTTTACATTATACGTTTATGGTCTAACATCTTATTAGGAAGACCTCGTCTATCTTCAAAGTTACTAATAATTATGATGACGAATTTGTAACCAATAAGTTGATAATTATGTCTCTAATTATAAATAAAGAATGAGTTGAAATCTTATACTATATTAAATTTCATACAGAAAAAGTCAAGGCTAACAGCTAGTCTAAAATAGTCTAAATAATATAATAACCTCAATTACTTTTTATAAGGTTCGCTGTCAACCAGTGAAAGCCCCGTGAACGTAGTACTAACCGTTTTGAAGATAGTACTGCGGTTGAAGCCACGGTAAACAGCTAGTATAAACTAAAATTGTTTAAAAATTTTTTTATAAGGTCAGCTGTCTGTCTCGTGAATTTCGGTCTTATAGTTATGGAGATAGCATTACGGGTGAAACTACGGTTAACAGCAAGTCTAAATTAAAATATACTAAATTATTTGTTATAATGTACGCTATCTGTTGGTGAAAGTTCCGTGAAAATAGGTCTAGCCGTTTAGATAGCATTGCAGACGAAGCCGCGGTTAACAGCTAGTCTAATTTAGAATAGCCTATGTTACCCGCTGTAATTTCAGCTATCCGTCAGTGAAGTTCCCGTCAAAATCTGTCAAGCCGTTTCGGAAATTAGTCGGAACAAACGAACAGATAGACAGACCGGCAAAAATTTTAAAAATTGCATTTTTGTCATCAGTAGCGTGTATACTTTCATACCCAATCGGTCATTTTTTTAATTTTGATATTACATATAGACACTTCATTTTTATTACATATATATATTAACAATCTAATAAAATTATTAATCACTGAAAATAAATATTTCAAGCGTTTCATAGAATTGAAATTAAACACAGTTTTGAAACATGACAGTCACTGACTTCACATTCACTAGCAATCATGTAATAACACTTAACATGTCTTACATTCACCCGATTAGGCCTCCCACGGCAGCGGCTCAAGCCTAGGTTCGATCCCTCGGTAGGGAGCCTTTGAGTGCGTTGCTAGCGCGATACGGTGACACACAAATATACATCACCGCTACAACACTACACGATCACCCCCACACACGTGCACGCTACACGCTTACACATGAAAGTAAAATGGTTTACTTTTTTTTCCTTATCGAACTGAAAAACTCTCAATTTTCCTATAATAAATATATGGAGGAGTTGTTGAGGCGTATATGCTTGGTACACATATACGTTTCAACAACTCATACATATATGAATAGTTAGCTAGGTTAGCTAAGATAGGTCGCGATTTTGCATGCAACAGGTAACAGCCAAGCCGAGGTGTACCGTGCGCTCTTGAGCTGGATGCCAAAATAAAATCGGCTGAGCGCCATAAGCGCTCGCCTTAGTAGTCCGGTGAAGCTGATAATATCTTGTTGGGTCAATAGCGTAGTCATATCGAAAAAAAAAAACTTAACATGTCTCCTGTAATTAAGGCTTTTGTTTAAGGAAGACGTTATATCATTTCCTAGTATTTTTCTTGTGTTCATAAAACTAGTTGCCGTCAAATTGAAAAAAATATAACAAAGAAATTGTTTTCAAAACTGTAAAGTCGGTTTACAGACAATAATTTTACGTGTTAACGTCATAATAAGACATTGATAAAGAATTACATAATTTTATGAGTTGAATTGAATTATCATTATTTTTTATAATACAAAGAAAGAAGTTATTGAAATTTACAATTTCACGTGTACGTTTTGTGTTGCTGATGTCTCTCTTCTACTCGGACGCATCGGCTCCATGGAGTAGAAGAGAGATAGATGTCTTCTATCAGTTGTTCCGCGCTTTCGTTTGCACGCTCGGCTCAGCCGGAACGTGATAATGAATCATGTTTTTTCGTGCGGTTGCATTCGTTGATTTTAAGACGTTCTCACGTCAAAAAGCTTGTTTATAATTATGTATATTATATCAGTTATATATTTTTTATTGTTTTGTCTTGATTCTGCATGTCATCTTCCGTAATATATACCGAGTGACCGTTTAAAATTTAACATCCTTCAATCTTGGAGTAGTTCCTGGTCACATTTAATATATAAAATAATATTAACAAAACAAATACTAATTAATAACAAAGAAAATTTTAATTGAAGTTTGTTCGACAACTTTTAAAAGTATAGAAATGATACTTTTAATCGTAAAAAAATCAATGAACAAAATTCAAGGAATGCTTATCAAGATTAAACATTACGTAACTGCTTATCTTGGGAATACCGCACGGTCGCACAAAGGGAAGTGGGGCGCTTTTACACCAGTTCGTTTTTGCGTAAATCAGCTGATGTTCAGTGTATATCAGTTTTGCATTTCTCTAGATAATTAGGTCAAATGTTAAGCACCTATTTTTTAATTGATTTGAAACGAGAATCGACTAATGATTATCCCGTAAAAATATTGCTGGTAACAAAACAGTCGTTCGGTAATGTTCATTTTTTTACGTTAATAATCATAATTTAAATCAATCGCTTACAAACGTTTTTCTCGTGTTAAAAAATATGATAACACAATATACCTTACATTGTGTTACCATATTTTTTACCAAAGATTATATTACCAAAACAAATCCTACTCAAGGAACATAAAATAATTCTGTATTATAAAACATTGTATATATAATTAGATATAAATCATCATAATTTATTCAATATTTCAATTGTATACATTTACAGTCATATCAATATGAATTTATAATGTTGGGCGTATTAATAAAAACAATATTTGTAGGTATACCTTTGAATAAGCTATATGCCCAGGTGGACTTGTCAAGGGGGTGGAGTTTGGACTGTAATTTCACCAGTTAAATCAACTTTTATAATCTATGTATGTATTAATGTACTAAGTATAATTTTCTTGAAGTAGAATGAACAACAATTTCCATTTATTATTTATTTTATTGCGTACGGATACAATTTTAATTATGACGTCATACGTGTCCAAAATATTTAGGCACTTTTACTTACTTAATTTCCCATACATTTTTAGACGTTTTGGACTGTCAATGGACAGTTCATCAAAGTTAAAGAAGCATCGAAGATAAAGTATGCAGAGGTATATCTATGTACAATGTCTCAAAATGTATCAAATTTAAGTGCCATTGTTGAAAACAAATGACGAAATTCGAAGGAACGCGCTAATTTCTTTCTTTCATTCGTTTTTCTTGACAGTTTTGTTCTTACGACCACTTAGACAATTTAATTACTAATTTCAACCAATACTTTCTGTCTACAGTAACTACAATCTAGCAACTATTGTGGAACTATTATTTGATACATTTTTGTAGCCACTTTTATGGGTGAATACCCATATGAAATACATCTTCTTACCACTACAAAAAGCTTCGTAAGTGCCGTCATATCAAATCAAATATACTTTATCTAATTAAGATCCTGAGAAGGCGCTTATGCACCTTAAAACTACCACCGGTACGGAAAACAATGCAGTTATCAAGAAGAACTGACAAGTAACTCGATCTGGTTTATTTTCATCACGTATATTTTTACGAACATTGGTATTTAGTGGGTGTATAAATTCATATCTAGACTTTATCATCGATCACATATTGATCACCCTATATATTGCCTTTAGACATTAACCCACTTGACATAATACTTAAACTCACTATCCGACAAAGCGGTAATATGCTTTGGGATTTTGTTATAAAACCTAACAATATTGCCTAAAAACTTAGTTAATAAGTTACTGATCCTATTAAGTCTGAAACACGGAATGACCAATTTGTCATTATATTTAGTAATATATATAAATTACATAGGTCTTTTAATGAATTCATTCTATCTAAATTTTTACGGACGTACATTAGACTATTAAGAATGTATTGGGCTGGCAAAGTTAAGATACCAAATTCTTGAAACTTAGCCATATAAACAAACAACTTTGTTGTTATTATTCGTAGTTTTAAATCGGTTCTGTCTTCAAGCATTTTCAATCAAGTGTAATGCTGTACAAAATAATTCTGATCTACATTGAATGTAATATTTATTTATAAATAACTTGATTTTAAATGATTTTCAATTTTAAATATCTTTGAGGTGATCGGCCAGCGGTGTTATCTATGCTATGTAGTTTATACTAATATTATAAAGCTGAAGAGTTTATTTGCTTGAACACGTTAATCTCAGGAACTAGTGGTCCGATTTGGAAAATACTTTCAATGTTAGATAGCTCATTTATCGATGCTATAGGATATATATTATCACTCTAAGATCAATAGGAGCGGAGCACCAACAAAGAATGTTTCAGAATCGGAGTTAACGTGTTTAAAATATAGTACCTGGACGGCCGAGCCTAGTTCGGTTCTTTAAAAAAAATTTATACATTAAAATAAACTGTTTGGTTTGCCTTATAAAATTATTGAAAAAAAAAAGTTATTAAAAAATATATCTCTTCTGCTGTCTCTCGGATTCGAACTGGGGTAGACGGATTTCCGAAGGAACCAATTTCCATCTGAGCTATTTTTGCTTTGACAGCGGTGGCGAAATTTATATTTATATTCAAGCTATTTTTTAATTTTTTCATTGCCTGAAAACTCGGTTAAAAAAGTTTTCTATGAATAAAATCTAACTTGATCGATTTATCATCCTCGAAACTACCTAAATACTAAGTTTGACGGAAATAGCTGACGCCGTTACCGAGATCCTGAATATATACGAATATAAAAATATACAAGACCTGCTCATCTTTAAACGAGATTAGATTTTCACCTATGTACACGAAGTAACTATTCCACGCGGACGAAGTCACGGCCAGACGCTAGTAGCTTATAAATTCAAATATGTGTATAGCAGAATTCCTTCTTGTCTTGTACCTTCCGTAATCGTAAAATAACAGAGCCATAAAATGAACTGTTGCGACGCCGGCATTGACCGGTCCTAAACATATTTTTGCATAAGAAGCTCGCGTCGCGGAATACATAGCCGCGCTTTAAACATTGCGTGACTCAAGGGCGGGTTACACGCGCATCCGTGACGAGAATTATTTAATTCAAGGTTAATTTCACTCGTTAACACACTTGAATGCGATATTAGGGTTCGTATGTTGCATATTAGTCTTGCGTATGAGATAGTTAAATTTACGATACTGTTTGAATTGAGAGACTCATAATGTTTAACCCTTAAGTGCATAATGTTGCCGCCTACATTGCAATTCCATTTAATGTTATTCAAAAGCTTGAGTGAGTCTGTTTCGAGAAAGCACGATGGTTATTATCTGCTTTTCTCTATCTCATTTCAATATAACATAAGAATTCCTATATTCATAGGCAATTTGTTTTTTCTTTTTTTTTCTCGAACTGACTACGCTATTGACCCAGCAAGGTCTTAACAGCTTCACCGGACTACTAAGGCGAGCGCTTAAGGCACTCAGCCGATTTTATATTGGCAACGAGCTCAAGGGTGCACGGCACACCTCGGCTTGGCTGTTGCCTGTTGCATGAAAAATCGCGACCTATCTTAGCTAACCTAGCTAACTATTCATGTATGCATGAGTTGTTGAAACGTGTATGTGTACCAAGCATATACGCCTCAACAATTCCTCCATATATTTTTATTGAAACACGTAGTTACTTTGGTACGTGTTCATAGGGACAGACACACAGACAAAAATTGTAAAAAGATTATTTTTGGCTTCTATATCGATAACATAGTCTACCCTGATTAAAATTTTCAAAAAATATTTAATGTACAGATTTCGACATGTTACAGTTTTATTATAGTATAGATTATAAAAATAAAGTGTGTGTGTGTATATATAATATTAAAATAAATACTTTTCGGTGAATACATATATCTGTGATGCTACAAATATCAACATTTTTTTAATGCTGTCGATATGTCTGTTTGTTTCTTTGAAACGGCTGGACCTATTTGAACGGTATTTTTTCTTTGACTTGCTTCACCTGAACAGCTTCACCGGACTACAACTAATATTTGAACGGAAATTTTACGGGCAAATAACTATTTCGCTGTTTATATGTGATTTCAACTATAGCAACGTATATCAATAACCTAATTATATCAACAATATGGGCATATTATATCTATATAATAAAAGATTTAACACATATTGTTCGATAGCTCCCGATTAGGCCTCCCACGGCAGCGGCTCAAGCCTAGGTTCGATCCCTCGGTAGGGAGCCCTTGAGTACGTTGCTTGCGCGATACGGTGACACACAAATATACATCACCGCTACAACACTACACGATCACCTCCGCACACGTGCACGCTTACACGCTTACACATGAAAGTGGAAGGGTTTACATTTTTTTCCCTTATCGAACTGAAAAACTCTCAATTTTCCGATAATAAATATATAAAGGAGTTGTTGAGGCGTATATGCTTGGTACACATATACGTTTCAACAACTCATACAATTATGAATAGTAAGCTAGGTTAGCTAAGATAGGTCGCGATTTTGCATGCAACAGGCAACAGCCAAGCCGAGGTGTGCCGTGCACCCTTGAGCTTGTTGCCAAAATAAAATCGGCTGAGTGCCTTAAGCGCTCGCCTTAGTAGTCCGGTGAAGCTGTTAATACCTTGCTGGGTCAATAGCGTAGTCACTACGAAAAAAAAAAAAAAAGTTCGATAGCTTAATATTTTTAATATTTTCTTATATAGTATAAGTGAGCACTGAGAATGGTATATAGTAGTTTAAAGTTCCAGGTATGTGGCACTCTCATTCGACACACTGTTAGTATTCACATATATAATGTACATGTTATCTACTACAATAAGTGATGTGCGTGTCGTACTTACAAATATTTATTAGAGAGTATTTCTGTAAGTTACACATCTAATTACAATTTAACATTTATTTAATATATTTAAAAAAACGCCTGCGAAGCCGCGGGTAACACCTAGTAATATTATAAAGCTGAAAAGTTAATTTGTTTGAATGCGCTAATCTCAGTAACTACTAGTAGGTGGTAGAGCCGCTCTGGAACTATTACTGGTGTCGACATGAATGGGTCGGCTCGTACGGGGTAGTACCACCCGACCCACAGAAAGCCGACGTGAAGTAAAAGTTTTTTTTTTATATCATAGGAGGCAAACGAAGAGATGGGTCACCTGATGTTAGGTGATCACCACCGTCCATAGACACTCGCAACAACCAGGGGAGGCACAAGTGCATTGCCAGCCTGTGTTTGGGAGGAGGGCGGGGGGGACAGCAAGGAGGAAGGGAACGGGAGGGTACGTGGGTCTCCGGCTCTCTCACTGACCGAACGAAACGCAACAATGCGATCACTGATACTTTACGTCGGTTTTCTGTGAGAGGGTGGTGCTTTCCCGGACGAGCCGACCCATTCGTGCTGAAAACAATAATAGCTTCAGCTTGGCTCTACCACTGCTTGCATTGTTGCGTTTTGTTCGGTCAGTAAGAGCGCCGGAGGTTCACCTCCCCTCCTCTCGCCCCTTCTTACTTCCCTCCACTTACCCCATCCTTCAAACACAGACTGGCAACGCCCTTGCGACTCCCCTGGTGTTACAAATGTCTATGGACGACGGTGATCGCTTAACATAAAAAAAAATTGTTTTTTTTTTTCAATGTTACATAGCTCATTTATTAAGGAAGGCTGTAGACTACTTATCATTACGCTAAGACTAATAGGAGTGGAGCACCTATAAGAATGTTGTAAAATCGGGAGTTTTTCCTTTTTTTCCACTGCGTAAACGGTAACTATCCCACGCAGACGAAGTAGCGGGCAAAAGCGGTTTATAAATAAACTTATTCGATAAACAATCATTATTCTCATAGAGTTTGAAATAAGTCGCATGGTTTGCTGTATGAAGCATAATACAAAACATGGTATTTTTTTCTATCGAATAAAAAAAATATAATACGTCAATAAAAACCCTTCGCACAGCGACGAATACGACTCGTGCGTATCCTTATTCGGTCAGTCTTCCTATTCAATTTAATACTACCCTCAACCGGTTATAAGAGTTTGTTATTATGATAGACAATTATAAAAAATTAAATCATTAAGTATGTAAATTATTGTTTTTATTATAAATAATTACGTAATAGGTATATTTATAATAATTACGTATAATATTTAACTGTAACTTAGTTACAGTGGTGAGTGGTACCCATCAAGAAAGTACTATATATTATGTGTAGTACATTTCAATTCTGTCAGCAGTCACTATGACTACATCGACTTTTTTTTATTACACCGTTTATAAATAGCGTCTGAACACACTCCCCACTCAACCATCATGGTTTGTCATCTGTAATAAATACCGAAACGACATATTAAATTGAACTGATTTGTAGGTGGTAGAGCCCCGCTGAAGCTATTTTTGGTCTCAGCATGAATGGGTCGGCTCCTCCGGGGTAGTACCACCCCTGTCACAGATAACCGACGTGAAATAACAGTGCTTGCATTGTTGTGTTTCGTTCGGTCAGTGAGAGAGCCTGAGGCCCACGTCCCTTCCTCTTTCCTTCTTTCCCTTTCCTTTCCCTCCCCCTTCTCCTATATATAGGCTGGCAACACACTTGCGATGTTCCTGATGTCGCAAGTGTCTATGGACGGTGGTGATCACTTAAGATCACGTGACCCACAAGTACGTTTGCCTCCTTTGATATAAAAATTTAAAAAAAAAATTAAATTAAATGAAACCAAAAGTTACACAATGGTAGTATAGCATCATAAGTGAAGAAATGTTAACTGTCAAACCGAATACTAAGACACTGGATGTCTAAACTTGTTTTCCCTCATGAAATAAAATTGTATCTACGACTCCAAACAAGTCCGTTAAATTTTTTATAGGTAATAAAACAGCGATTATCATTTAAATGGCGTTAAAAACAAGGATTATATCTAAAACCACGTAATCAACATAACAATAAAGAACAAGTTTTTTCGATATTAAAATCATAATTGATTATTATTTTGATGTGCTGTCCGCAAAAAAGGTTGTATACCTTTATGATCCTCTGTGAAAAATATACGTTAGAATTATGTAATGAGTCATTTTTCTGATACGTTAATACAAAAAAAAATCATTTAGTTATATCGAGAAACCTGCTCAGTTTAAATATATATTTATGAAATATTGAATTTTATTTGTATGGTTGTTTTTTTTCTGTAAGAATAACTTTAATATGTCAAACTTGAGATTCATGACACCAATTTTTTGAGTTTGTCATCAACAGCTATTTTGTAAAGGTTTAGTTATTATAAAAATCATGAAAATGTAATATTAAAAAAGGCAAACATTTCTCGCAGTACCTAACGGCTATAGGTGTATAAAATTATATATAGGATATAAATGTATATATCTTATAATTGCGATTTTTAAGAAATATAAACACGGTTTAAAACAATTTTGTTTTAAATCAGTACAATAAACCACTAAAGATTCTGTCAAACGACGATGTTTTGTTTTTTGTTAGCAAAAACATGAAATGATTTGGTCGCGGGACCTCATTGTATAGTTAAATATAGTAGTTATATATACATATAATTTACAAATATTCACTAAATTAATTTTGTGTCCTAAAATTATACCAACGACAAACTTTGGAACTAACTGCACGTAGGGATTTTGTTTCTTTCCCATATCGAACTGAAATAGTTTTGAAAATTATTCCATACGAAATATAAATAAGAGTTGTTGAGGTATGTATGCTTGGTACACATATATGCTCCAACAATACAATACGATACAATATGAGTTCATATATGTATGAATAGTTAGCTTAGGTCAGCTCAGATAGATCGTGAATTGCACGTATCAGGCAACAGCCTAAGTCGAGGTGTGTCGTGCACCCTAGAGCTAGTTGCCCAAGTAGAATCGTCTGAGTGACGCAAGCACTCGCCTTAGTAGTCCGGTGAAGCTGTTAAGACCTTGCTGGGACAATAACGTAGTCAGTTCGAAAATAAAAACTAACTGCACGTCATTATTGACAATAAAGAACCGCAATTTGCACCTTCAAACGGTTTTTTGCGAACCAATCTTCTACATTATTACTACCATTGTCGAATAGATTGTAATAATATTACAAGGTCCTTATAATATTTTTAATGTTCCAACAAAATGGTGGCTCCTTCGTTAGAACTTTGCAGGGAGTTTTTGTGGCACCTTATAGTTCATGCTCCGTAATATTATTTCCCATTCACTTCACTTGTGTAATAACCGAACTATATTACGTAAAATACAATAAATATTACAATATATAGAATCTAATAATACAAGATTATGAATAAAATATAAAATCGACTAAATGACAGGTCAAGATCCCGCCAAAAACTCCCTCAAACATAATTATCAATTTATAAGAAACTTAATGAGAGGAAAAATGTCAAAACGCCCATATACCATCCAATAGTAAATTATTAAAGTAAATGAATTACATTTAGCATATTCCTTATGAAAGGTTTGGTCAACAAAAAAATATTTTAGCACAATCGCAAATTTACTTATCACGGCTCAAGGGAAGGTAACGGTTAAGAAAGATTTAAATCTGCTTGTTTAGGTACCTATCAGTAAGACTTGTGATATACAGAAACAAATAAATAAAAACATAGGTGCTTTTGGCGGGATCTTAGAATGTCATATAGTGGATTTTATATTTTATTTCTAATCTTGAGTTATTTAGCTTAACATTTTGTAATATTGATAGTGTTTTACGTAATATAGTTTGGTTATTGTGCACAAGTAAAGTGGATGGGTAATTTCTGACTTGCCCCAAAAATTCCCTGGAGAGTTCTAAGAATAGGGCGACCATTTTTTTTTATTTTACTTTTTGGCAATCAATCTTTCAGATTATTACTGCCATTGTCGCGTAATCAATAATATTACAAGCGTCGTACGATCATTTCAATATTAAGCGTCGTGTGAATCAATATTAAGATGGTGGATCCCTTGTTAGAACCTTGCAGGGAGTTTTTGTGGCATCTCAGAATTTCATGTTCCTTGGTATTAATTCCATTCACTTCACTTATGCACAATAAACTTACTATATTACGTAAAACACCACCAAAATATACAAAATATTGAGTCAAATAACACAAGATTATGAATAAAATATAAAATCCACTACACGACAGACTAAAATCCCGCCAAAAACTCCGGCCACCATTTTATTAGAACACTAAAATAATTGCAAGAAACTTGTAATATCATTACCTACTCGAAGATGGCAATAATCAACAGAAGATTTGTTGCCAAAAATAAAACTAAAGAAAAACATATGAGGTCATCCAACAAGTTTTGATTCTTTAACGTACCATACACTGGCAATAATTGCTGTAATTAAAACTGTATTTTTATTAACACTTGAATAGAGATTAACATTTTATTATCTATTCCATTATTAAAAAATATTATGACTATGATATACCGGATGTAACGACCGTTATATAGGCTTAAGAGTGTACTAGTTCTGCAATCAGCCAATGTACATAGAGAAATGTTTTTCAAAGTGTGGTTGGGGCCTCTAGGGGGGTCCCCAACGATTGTAGGGGGGTCGCGAAGTTTCTATAGCGGAGTTACAAAAGTTTGGAAAAGCTATTGCAGTAAAAAACAAAGTTTTAAAAGATTTATTAAGAACATTGTTAACTAAAGGTCATAATCATTTGCATCAAATAAACAAGCGATAAAATCAACTCATGAGAACTCTTATGTATTTATCCGGACCCTAATTATGAAGATGAATAAGTATGTTTAATATTTGACACAAAATTAAATACATGAAAAAAACAACGGATAGGGGGGTCATGAAATACTTCTACTTCTTTTATGTCATAAGAAGCAAACAATTATGCGAGTCACCTCGTTTTAAGTGATCACCGCCGTCCACAGAGACTAGCAACACCTGGGGAGTTGCATGTGCGTTTCCAACCTGTGTTTTGAAGTAAGGGGAAGGGTGGAAAGGGAGGAAGGGGGAGTTACGGAAGGTGGGCCTCCGACGCTCTCACTGACCGAACGAAATGCAAACACGCAAGCATTGTTACTTCACGTCGGTTTTCTGTGAGAGGGTGGTACTACCCCGAGCGAGCCCTGGGTGAAACCGGTAATAGTTCCAACGTGGCTCAACCACCTATTAAAACTAAAGGGACTAAACATTCTAAAGGGGTTGTGTCGTGAAAATGATTGAAAAATTCTGATTTTTTTATACTTTTAAACACTGATATAGAGTAACAAGCGTTAGGATTCTGTATAGGGTTGCGGGGGCGGCGTCGGCACTCGGCCGGTTGCTCCCCAATATTGGGGGGCCAGGTGCCGGGTACCGACGACTCTTTATGGGAATTGTGCGGGCGATGGCCGCCTACGGGGCACCGGTCTGGGTGGATGCCCTCAGTGCCGCTAAGGTGCGCGCGCTGCGCAATGCGCAGCGCACAGTGGCACTGTGGGCGATCCGGCCGTACCGGACGGTGTCCTCGGCGGCGGCATTTGCGCTCGCCGGCTCCCTTCCCTGGGAGCTGAAGGCAGGAGTTCTCGCCGCCGTGTACGAATTCACGGCGGTGAGGAAACGTAGTGGGCAGCCTCCGGCTCCCAGGAAGATAGAGTGTAAGAGACGAGAGTTGCGGGAGGGGGCGGTAGAGCGGTGGATGCAGGACCTGGTGGACGCGCGCTACGGAACGTACAACGTCGACGCCGTCCGCCCGGTCCTGCGAGAGTGACTTGGGAGGGGAGTGGGGCTCCCTGACGTTCAGGATGGTGCAGGTACTCACCGGACACGGCTGTTTCGGATGGTATCTGCACCGCATCGCTCGTAGGGAGCCGACCACCGCCTGCCATGAGTGCGGCGCTGAGCAGGATACAGCGCATTACACTCTCTCTAAGTGTGTTGCGTGGGAGGTGGAGCGCCGCACTCTGGCGGCGGTGGTGGGGGAGGATTTGTCGGTGCCGAGCGTGGTTTCGTCCATGCTCGGCAGCGAGCAGGCGTGGCGAGTAGTGGCCTCCTTTTGCGAGGAAGTCATCCGCGAGGCGGACTCCTTCAGTGGCCGTCTTCGCCAACGGAGGACTGGCAGGAGGAGGCGGCATTTTGCTTAACTCCTTCTGCCACCGTAGCCGGACCAGAGGGGATGTAGTCGGGGGGCTCATCCCCTCATTGCACAGGTCCGACGGACGAGGGGAGGCAGCTGGTGTGTACCCATTCATCTTAGCGTAATGATATATAACCTATAACTATCTTCGATAAATGCGCTATATAGTACTGAAAGAATTTTTCGAATCGTACCAGTAGTTACTGAGATTACCCCGTACAACGTCACAAACTCTCAAACTCTACCTCTTTATAATATTAGTATAGATAACCAATGAACTTTAACTGCAAAAAAAAAGTAATGATCCTAGAGTTCTGTCCGTAACTTTTTGGCGACTACAAACATAGGAACAGGTAGCCCGGCCGATCGATTTCATGCTAACACTGTTCTATGCAAGTCGTTGACTACGTATATCGCATCGCGTGACCGACGCTTTACAGACTCGATAAAAAGGGCAAATTCATAGACAATTAATGGACTTAATTAACTAAAAGTAAATACATATTTTTTTTAAAGTCCGTTTGATTAACTGAAGGATATCGTATAGACACAGTAAATTAAGACAAGCTGCATCACTTGACATAAACGTAGAAGGCTTAGTGCCACCAGCAGGTCGATGGACGTTTAGGATGGATGGTGAGGCGGAAGTCTCGCTATTTAGTTTAATAATGATAAATCGTAACGATACAGGGGCGACTTTGTCTTTTGACATAAGTACAGCACTTTTCGCGATACTGTTGCAAATACGAGACCCGCTTGCCATCGCGTGCGCGTTAAAATACGCACAATTACTGTTATACCGCTATAAACCTTGTGTTTAAACCGCGTTGGTGTAAGTGTTATTAAAAACTATCACCGCATAATATACATTAAGTGTTACGTGTGTGAACGACGAGGTGGCCATCAACACCACTGCAATACTCGTGATTTGTGGACGTGCGAGGACCAGGCAGCCGCATCCAGCAATTGGGTAAGCGAAGGTGCTATTATATACACCTCCCGTATCGATCACATACTCTCACATGCTCGGGGTATAGACACATAATAAATTCTCATACCGCGAGATGAGCACGGCTATTTACACGCCTGGCTCACCAGTGGATGATATGTTTGCTTGTAGCGTTTTGGAAAACCCGTCAATCGACGTAGGTCTTGCGAGTGAACAGGTATTTTCAGAAGATTTCAGGTAGAAAGTTCTCTAAGACCGCCTTGCCAGCTATCACTCTCAAAGTGAAAATCGATTGCCATGCACCAGCTAGTATATTCTGGCAGGTACAGTTGAGAGCTGTTCCTAGGTTTAGCATATTTACTGTCTCAGGCAACGTCATTTTTAACATCAGGTTAGATTATCAAACGACAAAGCCTATAAAATAATTTAATAATAGCAACTTTCTATAAATCATATATCTATAGTTTGTCGTCCTCGCGCGATACTGTGACTCAAAATCTTACAATACTGCAACAACATTACACATACCGCCTCCACACGTACACGCACACACGCTTACACATGAAAGTGAAAGGATTTTCTTTTATTCCCTTACTGAACTGAAATAGTTTAGAAACATTATCTGACACTGAGGTCTGACATTAACTGAGGTATGCTAGGTACACATATATGTTTCAATAACTCATAAAAGTATGAATATGTAGCTTAGGTTAGCTCAGATAGGTCGCAGATTGCATGAATCAGGCAACAGCCCAAGCTGAGGTGTTCCGTGCATCCTTGAACTAGTTGTCAAGATAAAATCCGCTGAGTGTATTAAGCCCTCGCCTTAGTAGTCCAGTAAAGCTGTTAAGACCTTATTTGGTCAATAGCGTAGACAGTTCGAAAAAAAGATATCGCTTGTCATCTCTCTGGTCATACTGTAAATAGAAGCACACCTGTGCGAGGTAAAAAGATCACAATATTAATTTTAAGTGTTATTACAAAAAAGTTAAATACGTATTAAATACTTGCTTTAAAAAGTTTGGATAGTTTCATATTAAATGCATCGCGCTCGTCGAACATTCGACATTTTGCTCTTTTGTCTCGCTTTGGTCAAGTTAGGTTAGACTTGCTAAGACACTCAAAGTGACCATCTCCGCCAACGGAGGACGGGCAGGAGTAGGTGGCAACTTGCCCGTCTACTCCCACCATACCCGAACTAGGGAAGATGGGTCGAGTGCCCCATCTTCCCATTGCACAGATCCGGCGGATGGAGGAGACAGCCGATGTGTACCCAGCTGTCTCTTAACAATAAAGAGCGCGGCAGCGCTTTTGCTGCTTGGCCAACCACTGGGGCGGCACGATGATGTCTATAGAGATCTCATGCTGCCCGAACTATAGCAGAAGACGTACACCGTGGGGTTTTAGTCCGTGCAAGTAAGACATAACCCACCCTCTCCCCCGGGAGGGTGACGTATCCATAAGGGATTTCCCCATGTAAAAAAAAAGACTTGCGAAACAGTACAACGCAAACTTGCCTCGGCAGCGGTCGGTGAGCGCTGCATTTAATGCGAAAATATCCAAACTTTATTAAACCAAATATTCAATATCCATATTATGTTGTAATAATACGGTATACACCTAAATATTAATCCTTGACCTTCTAAAAATACTTCCTACTAGACATCATTGTACAAATGATTCCATTAGACAGTGACTTATGATAATACGTAGTCCGGTGAAGCTGTTAAGACCTTGCTGGGTCAATAGCGTAGTCAATTCGAAAAAAAAAGTGACTTATGATCTAAGTCCCTCATTAGAGTAATTATTCGTGCCTACAAAATATTAATTAAGAATGAATACAATCTAATCTATACATTTAAATATTATATCAATGTCTTTTGTTTATTATGCGTTGGATTTGATTTATCTAGATCTATATATAGATATACATAAAGTGATTCGTGATAAAGGTTTAGGTATATATTTTATCAAGTTTTTTTTTATTATCAGCTCGGAACAACGCCCGACGGACACGCTAGTTTTACATAGGCTATGCATTTTTGTGGATTAAAATTCAAATTTAATTTAATCTATCATTACAAAATATCAAGAGATATTCAATTAATTAATTAAGGTATAACAACAAATGAGGTCATTGTATTTATAGTATTATTAAAGACGAGCTGTGCCCGCGACTTCGTCCGCGTGGAATTTGATGTAAAAACAGTGACTAGTAAAGTTATCTGAATTATTAAGTCCATTTTCTTATCTACTTTTCTCTCGTACTTAAGTCGCGTCGTCATTAAAATTACAATAACTTTTGATAGACTGAACCAATTTTAATGAAACAACGTATAAATGTAACTGGAAGATATGCTTTTTGATTTTCTTAAAGAGGTATCATGAAAGCATGTTTATTTGTTTATGTATATATATGTATAGACTTAAAAGAAAAGATTAGATAGTAATTAGACTTGATACATTCAGAAGACTTTATTAGGCACTGTTTTGTACATTAAGTTACGCGGACGAAGTCGCGAGCATAGCTAGTAACTAATAAAATGGATGAAAGCAAAAAAACAGTGCCGATTGCAGATTTTAGATTCCGATTACACATAATAAGTTATTTCATCATCGCGATAGAAGCACGGATAAAGAAAAATCAATTCTTTGATTGAACCGTCTGACTTTACTGACCTGACTCTTTAATAACCGAAAATAATATATGTCGAAGGTCAAATTGAATGGTGATTAGTGACATTATAATTATTAATATGGACAAAATTTTATAACATATAATTTAATATAATTTATGTATGGAAAAACACCATGTTAATAATTTATGAGCCGTTGAAAATGGTTTCTTCAAGGATAAAATAACTGGAGTATACTATACAATACAATAAGTTGCATCACAATGCAATCTAAATGTTGCAAAAGCTTGAAAAGGACATAAATCGAAGACAATTTTAATTCTACCATGCGCCACGCGTACCTTTGTATTAATTCCGTACAAGAATATGCTAACTTGCGAATTAGTTTGGGCTCATTGGTTTATATAATATTGATGTATTAACTACCTAATGATTCATATTACCCAACCATATGACAAGTGAAATTGTTGTTAAACAATAAAATCTTAAAATTAAAGAACGTGTATTCGCCTTCTTGGATACAACCTTCATTTTTCTGTTCTAAAATAATCTTAACATTATAATATATCTGATACTATAAATGGAAATGACAGTTTGTTTGTTTACTTCTAAGCCTTAATTACTGAACTGTTCATAATCAACTTTTGCATTTTAACTGGACTTGGGTATTGTAACCAATACCTTAATCGCTTTAAGATTTTAGACGACAACACCAGCCCCTGCGATAACACATCTATGTAAAACTTTGAACACTTGCTTCAAGATTGCCCCAGATTTACCACGAAGAGACTAGAGCACATAATGCTTCGTACATGTTCATTGGATATTTTAGACTTGATGGAGAAGGAGTTTGCTATCAAATCGTTTGATAATTGTGTCGAGCATTTTTTTTTTATTGAAGCACGACAAAGTAACTGCACTATGCCTGATGGTAAGCATAGTACAATCCAAAAACACTGGTGACCACGAGAGACAGATCATCCATCGTTGGTCGCCGCTGTCATGCCGGCCATAATGACGAAAGTCACCCAGTACTGGATATGCACATGCTGATCCCGGAACGCGACGCGCAAAAGCGAGTCACTATGACGGGCTTTTTCGCCATGTACATGGTGGTTGCGACCCAGTCGGGCTGTAAAACCCTACCACCCCGCTATCGCCATTGCCTCGTTCGTTGATCAGCAGGGTGCACCACGTGCAGGTGAGGTTGGCTTGGGTGTCTCAAATCTTAAGATGTTACTCGACACCCCTTACACTCCAGAATATGATTGCTAATGTAAAGTCATTTAACAGACATTGAAATTACCACTACTCTCTGAGTGCATCTAAATCAGGACTAACAAATCTTGGTGATTTAATATCATGCTCATGCAATATGTCAAACGAGTGAGTACTAAATTGTATCAAATTGCGATCACCCCTCTCTCTCTATATATTGCCAATTCTAAATGATCTCTTTGCGAAAACAAGAAGTTTAGAAAAAAATCAACTTTTACACAAATTCTGTCAGTGGTATAGAAACTAACCATTAGTTACCTTCATTTAGAAGAAAATAGTGCTGCCGTGGGATTAGTTCAAATCTACATTAAAACGAACGAAGCAACGAAATAAAATTAGATACCCAATATGTCTAACAATGGCAGAGCGAACTTTCCATATTTAACGTACCACGACAATTAAAAAGACGTTGTTTATTGTGTAATGTATGTAATGAAACACGTACTTTAGCAGAATGACGTTGGTGCATAGACAATGCTTGCTGCAGAGTACATACAAAAAACTAATATATTTATACACCACATATTGATGACAAAGATAACTTACTATCTCTGCAAGCCTTGATAGGTAAAATCGTATACATACAATCCATCTGCGAACCACACTTGACTTTCACTTACCATTTGTACCCATGTAATTACGCTACGACTGTCAAATTATTGTTATTTATGTAATATGAGTTATTAAACATGGCGGGAAAACTTGTAGTCAACAGTACTTGTAGGTAAGCGTAAAGTCGCCTTTCGCATTGCTAATTATAGTGACTTTTAAAAAACTTCACTAGTCTTATTGGGAGGTAAGACATTGCAATTGTGTCCTATGGGTTTAACGTGAAAAAATATTGCAATCGCATCTTCGTAAACTTAACTCACAAATTTGAAGGCCAATACAAGTATAAATCATAAAAGTTATTCAAATATAATATATTTTATTTTGACATAGGTGTTGGAGCTCCCGTCGTGTCGTACTGAGAGGCAGTTATGCTCGCAAATAAGGTGGTGGAGAGGGAGAGGGAGTAAACCAGCCAGCTCCCCTCCCCCGGTCGACGTTCACGGCGGCGCAAGGTCGATAATGACCGGTGCTGATGGGCCAACCGCTGGGGCCGCACGATGAAATCATCTGAGATCTCTTGTCGCCCCAACTATGGCGGAAGGCGTAAACCGTGGCGTTCTAGTCCGTGTGAGTCGAACATAATCCACTCTCTCCCCCGGGAGGGTGGTGTATCCACAATGGATTTCCCCACATTAAAAAAAAGGTGTCGATAATGACCTGAGGCCGCCGTAAAGAGGGCCTAGGGGTGATGACGTCCGTCACCCCGGCAGCAGGTGCATTGTGCTGATGCGCCTCTCACGATCGTCAGGGAGGACAACATTCGCTCCCCTTGAGGGGTTCACTACTACAACGACCCCTCGACCACGAAGAGGACCCTTATTAGGGGCCGATACCTGTCGGGGAGTAGACGCAATGCCAGTCGGCAGTTCCTGCTCCATGACCTATAGGTGAAAGAAGGTACCATAGGATTCTAGTCCGTGCAAGTCGGACGTATGCCACCCTTAGCTGCCCGGTCAGGGTGAGAATCCGTAGAGATTTCCCCATGTAAAGTTGGGGTGTAAGGGGTGTCGCATAACATCTTAGATTTGAGACACTCAAGCCAACCTCACCTGCACGTGGTGCACCCTGCTGAGTAACGAACGAAGCAATGGCGACAGCGGGGTGGTAGGTTTATGACGCCCGACTGGGTCGCGACCACCATGCATGTAGTGAAAAAGCCC
>JACEII010000032.1:4411480-4433463 GCA_014332785.1 Antheraea mylitta
GGTGGAGAAGTGCAGAAAGCTGTTTATTTTATATAAAATGCATTAGAAGTACATTAAATTAATTAAAATATGCACTACTCACACTACTGCTTGAATTTTACACAACATATACACACATGTAAATGAAAAAGACATTTTGACAGCCGTCAATAACGATTACAAAAAAGGTTTTGAAGGAGGTTGCTATGCTCGGCTATATGTATTTTTTAACTCTTACGTTCCAATTACCATTTTTCATCCTACATTGAACAATAATATTATAACATATAACTATTATTGTAATGTTTTTTATTTGTATGGTGAATTTACTTCATATGAAGATTTAATAGAAAAATGAGCCAAATAATACTTTGTATAATCAAAATAAAAATTTTGTTCATAAAAGTAATCCATGACTTAGACCTCCGCGGTTACAACGTTGCAATTCAACCTCATGTAACAACAAAAAAGAATTTATTTTCAAAAGCTAATGGTAGTATTAAAAACATCTTCTTGGATTCACCATTTGATTGTATTGTGCATCCATTACTTTTCCAAACGATGATACTGGGCATATCACTATTTCTCATAATTCAATATCACCCAGAAATACCACCCATCCGTGGTGTCGTGTAAAATTAATTGAAGATTCTTTATTTTTGTAAAGTTATGTTTGCTAAAATTTGAGAGCTTTACCACGTGATTTTTCTTTCAAAATAATTAATTTCAATTTTCATTTACACATATATTTTTTTAAATGTTTATATGATTAAAGATCATGGCAAATGACTGAGTAGCCATGATGAGAACCTTTGATTATAGAATTATAAATACCCTTTGACAAAAGAACCCTAATAAAGTTCAAACTTTAAAAAATCAAATAACTATGGTCGAATGTCGACCACTGGGCGCCCACTAGTACTGTGAATTATATAAATTTCATAGTTTGAAAATGGAAGTTATTATGGTACGACTTTCCATTGACGTCCGTCGAATCGTGAGTTGGGATAGGGATTTGAAAGGAAGGGTGAAGGGGTACAACCCACCCCTTAAAAGAAAAAGATGCGAAGCCCCTCTTTTCTAGTTTTTTAAATTTTTAATTCTAAGGAACATGGTACTTACGTACACATAAAATGCGCTGCGGTCGGCTCGCATTATCTTTTCTCGCAAGTCTAGAGGCCTGCGCGCATTAGATCTCTTTCACATTTATTTGCACTGCGTATAATAATAGTTATAATTTACACACAGTTTACTAATTCATCAAACATGCATATAATGGGATGCACAATATTAATACAAAATATCAATAATACATACATATACTTAGTATACTACGAGTCGGTAGTCTGACGCAAGCCGTGCACTCATTACGCTCGGTCACGCTTAATAACATGTAATGACGCGAAATCATACATTTATCTCTTGCCAAAAAAATACCGCTCAACACGCCTACAGAAGTTTTCACTTCAAGAAGGCAAAAGTTGAATAAAGCTAAATAAAAAAAATGCCCACTACATAGAGACGACTTACGAAACCGCGGAAATTGCTCATTTTAGGAACTAGTACCCTGGATTGATTTTGTTAATTTTATTGTTACGACTTACTTCTTACAGCAAAGTGCAGTGACAAGTATAGCATACAGCCACATATACTGAATTTCATCATAACAATACAATTACCAGACATTTAAATTTTAGTTATATGTATACATTTCTTTTGGTTTCAGATTCTGCAGAATAAGAATTCATTAAGAGATATCCTGAGTTTACCCCCTACAACCTTACAACATCACAAACTTACAAACTTTACCTATAACATTATAGTATAGATTGCATTTAAAAAAACACTACAAAATTGGGAAATTTGTATTCACAGTACTAAAATATGTGATTTAGGGTATTGATTTGCCATATTTTCAAAAGTATTTCTATTATCACTTAACCAAGTAACATGGAATTTTTGGCTAAACTGGTATAACCTAGCCTATCGCCCCGTACCCGCTTGACGTTGAGTATCGGGATACCCTCTATATATTCTTTTTATATCATAGGAGGTAAACGAACAGGTGGGTCACCTGATCTTAAGTTATCACCACCGTCCATAAACACCAGCAACACCAGAGGAATCACAAGTGCGTTACCAGCCTGTGTTGGTGAAGGAGGGGAGGGGGAAGGTGAAGAGAGAGAAGGCTGAAGGAGGGAGGTGGGTCTCCGGTGCTCTCACTGACCGAACGAAACACAACAATGCAAGTACTGTTACTTCACATCGGTTTTCTGTGAGAGGGTGGTATTACTCCGGACGAGCCGATCCATTCATGCTGAATCCATACTGTATATACAAAGTATGTTCTTATAAACAAAGACGTTACAATTCAATAGTATATTATAACTATAATGAATAGCTAAGGTCGTCGTAAGGCCGTTTGCCACTAGTGTCGACAATTTCGTCGACATTATACGAGGTCGATGACATAACTAAGGTTCGATGTTGGCTCAGTGTTCCGGTCATCCGAGATTGAACGTAATGCGTTGCGTCAGGGAGATACCGGTTGGCGCGTTTCCATTTTCACGTTTAATCGTGTTAGACATGTGTAAAGAACTTACGAGAAACCTATTGAAATAAAATACATATAATTTAGTTTTCTATAGGTGGAGGGTAAACCTAATTGTTAGCGTGGCGACGCAAAAACGAACTTTGCACTATTAACGAAATACATACTCAAAAACATTTGCAACCCTATTTGTGTAACCATAAGATTTAAACTGTTTTGTAGACAACTCGTTCTACTAGTTTTACGAGGCATGCGCCGTCGACGTAGCGCCCTTTGATAAATGCCGCCAATCACACCGCACCTGTATCTTTTTGGATTTTTGTATTTTGTAAACATGGATTTTTTGAAATAACAAATAAACAGTCATTATTTTATGGAACATAGTCATAACGCTTTATTTTTTCATTACGCCATAATGATTCCTTTTTTTCGAACTGACTACGCTATTGACATTGCAAGGCCTGTACAGCTTCACCGGACTACAACTGATTCCTGTCGTAATCTGTTATTTTATGCATACAACTTATACAAAACAATTTCGATGTTTCACATCTGCCACTCGTCCCATGACAGCTCAATTTTATTATTACTATTTACATTTCTTATAATTTTTCTCATAATTATGTATCAACCGCAAATCTACATTCCCCGAATCAGCATACTATCTTGTTCTATCTTGCAAAAAGATTAAATGTTTTAGCTTTTAAACGTTTTTGCAGTGTTTTTATCGCCTCATTGTATTGCAGAAGTGTTGACTTAATCTTTGAAAATTAAAATTTTTAATTAGAAATTAGCATGTATCTACCTAATTACGTAGCTGGCATGTGGTAAGTTAAAACATTTTAGGTGTGAACTTAGATTTAGAGATATAACGTTGCATATTTTTACAAATGATATTCGAACCATTTTTCACCTATATTTTTAAGCTTGTTTTAACGCAATAATCTTTAGAACTACCAGCCAAATTCGAAAAACCGTTTATATATTTTATAATATGTTTATTTGGGAATATCATAGACGATCACGCTATGACTATTAGGAACAGAGCAGTGACCACATGGTGATAGTCAGAAAATAATCATAGCATGAATGAATAGTGTCGCCTACGTCGTGGCGCAGGAAATCGTACGTCAAAAGATTTTTTATCACTCAACAAGACACGAGAATTACCGAAAAAGATCGAATTGTGAATCCCTATATCATGTCCTATGGTGCCCTGTCTCAGTCACGAAGTCTACTCCCTATAATATTCATATTTTATATCAAAATTGTTAAAACTAGCCAGATAATAGCCGATAATAGTTTCAAAATTAACCGCGATTCTTCGTTTGTGTTACATATAATTTAATCTGTAATTAAAACTGTAAAAGTAAGTAGTTATAAATTCTCTACATTGTTTAAATATTTCCAACGTTAACTAATGTTATTTATTTAATCCAGTACATCATTAATGTAGAATTCATTATTAACAAGGACTATTGGTTTAATATATAAAATTAGATCATTAATAAGCGCGAATACTATAATGAGAATTTTTTTTCCGAACTGACTATGCTATTGGCCTTAATTCTTTGGCTTTTACAGCTTCACCGGACTACACTATAATGAGGATACATCTTTTGTTATTTTACCAGTTGTGTTTGAGATCGTATCTGTGTATGAATTTATGGAATAATTAGACAATCCCCCGCGATTCAACAAATGCTTTATACGATTATATTATTTTACTTTACCTTAATAAAAGCAAAGTAATATTTATTTTTTTTGAAATAATAATAAACTGCCAGTTTATGGTAATAGACACCATTTTAAAATAAAAAGGCGAGTCATTAGGACTGCCGACCGAAGTGTTATTCAATCAATGAAATAACTGTGTTCTCTATATTTTTTTTAATTAATTGTAGACTAAAAGACTAAATTAATTAAATTTCATTATTTGTATAATAACCTATTGTAATTATTAAAATAACATTAGTTTGTTTTCATATCTATTGACACTCCGAAGAATAATTATACCTATGGTTTTTTTTTCGAACTGACTACGCTATTGACCTAGCAAGATCTTTATAGCTTCACCTGACTACGTATACACTTTTATATAGTTTATGAATTGATGAAACATATGGTGGCTTGCACAAACTCAATACAAAATATAAATATTAGATGTAATGTTGTATGTGATAAAGCCACGTTGAAGCTATTACTGGTTTCAGCACGAATGGGTCAGCTCGCCCAGGGTAGTATCACGCTCTCACAGAAAACCGACGTGAAATAACAATGCTTGAATTGTTGCGTTTCGTTTGGTCTGTGAGAGCACAGGAAACTCACTTCCTCTCCCCTCCCCTCTCATCTCCTCTCCCCTCCCCATTCCTCTTTCCCCCACCCCCAAGACAGCGTGGCAACGCACTTGCGAGTCCTATAGTGTTGCTGGTGTCTGTAGTCGGTGGTGATCACTTAACATCATGTTCAGTTCGTTTGCCTCCTATGACATAAAAAATGTAAACAGGTTTCTATGCTACACGTCAGTAGTCTGACGCAAGCTGCTCAAGCCCAATACAGTAACCCGATTAGGTCTCCCACGGCTGCGGCTCAAGCCTAGGTTCGATCCCTCGGTAGGGAGCCCTTGAGTGCGTCGCTTGCGCGATACGGTGACACACAAATATACATCACCGCTACAACACTACACGATCACCCCCACACACGTCCACGCCTACACGCTTACATATGAAAGTGGAAGGGTTTACTTTTTTTTCCCTTATCGAACTGAAAAACTCAATTTTCGGATAATAAATATATGGAGGAGTTGTTGAGGCGTGTATGCTTGGTACACATATACGTTTGAACAACTCATACATATATGAATAGTTAGCTAGGTTATCTAAGATAGGTCGCGATTTTGTATGCAACAAGCAACAGCCAAGCCGAGGTGTGCCGTGCACCCTTGAGCTGGTTGCCAAAATAAAATCGGCTGAGTGCTTAAGCGCTCGCCTTAGTAGTCCGGTGAAGCTGTTAAGACCTTGCTGGGACAATAGGGCAGTCACTTCGAAAAAAAAAAAAATCCAATACGGTCGGTCACGCTTACTATCATGACGTGAAATCATAAGCTTATTTCCTGCTACAAAGATACCGCTCATCTCGCCTATAATTTTCAATTCAAAAAGGATATGAATAGCATAATTGACAAATCTTTAACGCCACCAATTGAAGAATGACATCACTTGCACAGAATTTAATAAATATCGATTGAGCTATTTTGAGTTACATCTGAACATAAAATACAAAGATATATTTTTGACTTGATATTCGTGATTAGTAACTTTATAAAGGATGTTTATAACAAAATTTGGTTACTAAATTCCCAATTACTTACAGATTCCGAAGCACGTCATCAAAACGTAAAATATCACGTTTTTGCCGTCCTGAAAGGTTATGCGATTAAAAAAATATATATTATGCATAAAATCTTATGGGTTCGCGTCACCGATGACCTTGACATGCTTGTGGTATTATGCCCTTGCGTCAGACTAGCCGATACGTAGTATATCGGCCTGTTTACAAGTTATAGTCATAAGACGTGAAAATCCGACTAAATGTTAATAATTGCAGTTTACAAATTAAGAAATTTAAATAATTTAGACTCTTAAAATTATTTAAAAAAATACACAGTTATTTTATTCTTTTTAATTTTCACTTCCATAGGTAGTCATTATGAATGCCTAAACTATTTTTTAATATTTTATTTTAAATACCATCACAATACTTTTTATATTATCTGAAAATCTAATAGAAACGGTAAAAAAAATCGTACAACAATGAAAACGAGAGAAAACACACTTATGCATTGATTAAAGAGAGGCACGGTCGACAAATAAACACATTCCGTTCACCTGTGTGAGTGTTAAAAGGGGTTCAGTGGGACAGCTGTTTAAACAGGTTTCGCTCGACGCATTGATGCGACCTCATTTCCGCTGAACTTTGCGTTTAGTCTGTGCATAATTCTTCTCTTTTATAAAAATTACGAGCTTAATTACCTTGATATTTAATTTCAACACACTTGTTCGTAGAGTAACTCTTTAATATTTCTCTCTTAAACTCATAATCTTTAATTTATCTTCAATTTAATTATTATTTAATTCCCAAATCAAATATCTTAAATTAATTTTGTAGGCGGTAGAGCCACGCTGAAGCTATTTCTAGTTTAAGCATGGGTCGGCTCACCCGGGGTAGTACCACACTCTCACAGAAAATCGACGTGAAGAAACAGTGCTTGCATTGCTGCGTTTCGTTCGGTTAGTGAGCGCGCCGGAGGACCACCTACCCTTCCTCCTCCCTCCTCATCCTCCTTCCCCTTACCTCAAACAGGTTGGCAACGCATTTGCCACTCCTCTGGGGTTGCAAGTGTCTATGGACGGCAGTGGTCATTTAACATCAGGTGACCCGTCTGTTCGTTTGCCTCCTATGACAAAAAAATAAAATAGTAATCCAACCTGTAACATAAGCACGCGCGATTTTTACTTCTTTTTTTTTTAATAAAGAAATAAGCCTGTTTATAAATTAGATGTGATAATTAAATACGATGAGTAAATATTTCATTAAATTATTTATTTATTCAACAATTTAACGTTAGTTTGTGCATTAAAAATAATTCTGTTTATTATATTTTTAATATAAGGCTGTTTGGCAGCTTCATCAGTGCCTTCTCTTTTGTGAGCGCATAAACATAATGTCAGCGCGAAGATATAAATTCCGCTCGGAGTTTTTGGCGGGATCTTGGTCTGTCATGTAGTGGATTTTATATTTTATTCATAATCTTGTGTTATTGGACTCTATATTTTGTAAATTTGGTGGTGTTTACGTAATATAGTTAGTTTATTGTGCATAAGTGAAGTGAATGGAAAATAATACCACGGAGCATGGAATTTTGAGTTGTCACAAAAACTCCCAGGAAGGTTCTAACAAGGGATCCACCATCTTGTTAGAATATTGACTCACACGACGTTTAATATTGAAGTGATCGCACGACGCTTGTAATATTATTGTTTACTCGACAATGGCAGTAATAATCTGAAAGATTGGTTGCCAATAATAAAATGAAAAAAAAAAAAAAAAAATCCGCTCGACAGTATCATATTTTTTGCCCAATAATACATAGTTTAAGATTATCAAATTTATTATTATTTATATTCTTAGTAAAACCGTCGTATGAAACGTGTATTTGAGTATTTGTCTTTTTTTTGCAACCAAACTTCCATTAGACTATTACTGCCAATGTTAAGTGAATAACGATATTACAAGTTTCCTGAGAGTTTTTGTGGCAAGTCAGAATCCATGTTCCGTGGTATTATTTCCAATCCACTTCACTTGTGGACAATAACCAAACTATATTACATAAAACACCACCAATGTTACACAATATAGAGCTAAATAACACAAGATTACGAATGAAATATAAAGTCCACTACATGACATTCCAAGATCCCACCAAAAACTCCCTATTTGTCATTAATTAGATACTAACTCTATAACGACTACTATTTAGTCTCTAATTCCTAATTACCAGCATTGTTTGGCCGTAAGTTTAATCTCAAGTTGTATCTTTTATTTTTATTCAACATTTTATAATATTTCCCACTATACTGTTTAAATTTTTGCGCAATATAGTTTAGTTTACAAATAAAATGGATTTTAAATAACCACTGTAAACATGGATTCTAAGATGTCACAAAAACTTTCTGGAAAGTCTTAACAAGCGCCACCGTTTTATCAAAATACTGAAATCATAACAAAACTATTTTTTTTTTCAAAGCAGAACCATTGCCTACTAAATAATTATTATTTATTTATTTATTAGACAACAAGAGTCCACAAAAAAAAAAAACAAAAACAAATTATACACTAATACATAAATTACTAGTAAATTTAAAAATAAAATTAAAACTAAGTAACTATATTAATATGTGCTTTTATACAAATGAATATGAAATAGGATGAAAAATGAACATAATAATAGAAATAATAATAATATTTGCTTCATAATCATAACAATGTAATTACAGGAGTACAATTTTTTTTTCGAACTGACTACGCTATTGACCTAGCAAGGTCTTAACAGCTTCACCGAACTACTAAGGCGAGCGCTTAAGGCACTCAGCCGATTTTATTTGGGCAACTAGCTTAAGGGTGCGCGACACACCTCGGCTTGGCTGTTGCCTGTTACATGCAAACTCGCGACCTATCTTAGCTAACCTAGCTAACTATTCATATATGTTTGAGTTTTTGAGACGCATATGTGTACCAAGCATACACGCCTCAACAACCCCTCCATATATTTTTTTATCGGAAAATTAGAGCTTTTTCAGTTCGATAAGGGAAAAAAATAAAACCCTTCCATTTCCATCTGTAAGCGTGTAGGCGTGCACGTGTGTGGGGGTGATCGTGTAGCGTTGTAGCAGTGATGTAAATTTTTGTGTCACTGTATCGCGCAAGGTACGCACTCAAGGGCTCTCTGCCGAGGGATCGAACCTAGACTTGGGCCGCTGTCGAGGGGTGCCTAATCTGGTGTGCGGGAGCGAAATTTACCCCCAGACCACGGCAGCGTGATCTGTGGTTACGCAGGCGTGGGCGTGAACACTCTCTGTTTGGAGAGACAGGCTGGTACTGATCGTTCACTGCCGTTATTTCATCAGGAGGGTCGATTAAAATATGTCGCGGACGTCTATAATAATACGCAGCGTTCGGTACGGGTTTGTATTGTGCGGCGGATACCACTAACGGACTGGGATGATTCGCGGCTTTTTCAAAATAACTAGTCGTAGGTTACAGAAGTACTACCATGATACCATTATTAACGTGAGTAAGTCAAAATTACAAGGCTGCGAGTTTCCGATTAACCTCTTCAGAACTGTAATTTTTGTAATCACCTTGTGATAACATGGTATCAGTCAAACATCAAGTAACTCGTAATTATGCTTAACGTATCAGTGCATTATACATGGGCCAAGAGATTACTCAGGATGCTATTCATACTGCCCGTGTAATATAACTAGTTATTTCCCGCTACTTCGCTCGTGTCTATATAGTTTTACACTGTTCATAGGAAACAAAACATTGTCTGTGAAAAACAAAAAAAAAATTAAAAAAAAAACAGTGCAGGTTTTGATTAATATTTTTGTTGAAAATAAATCGTCATTTCACGTCATTATTGTAATATGTCAAAACGGCCATCATAACGTGCCGCTATTGTAAAGCAACATAATTAACTAAATCTAGATTAAGTCAACTCCCTTATGTTGCAATAACGTAACAACACTCTTCTTACCCCTCAGTCAGGCCAAACGTCTAGTGTCTCATTGTAGTTCGGTAAAGCTGTTAAGGCAGTGCTAGACCAATAGCGTAGTCAGTTCGAAAAAAAAATCTAGTGTCTCATTCTAACAAGTCTCCTCGTCTTTTTTATATCATAGGAGGTAAACGAACATGCGGGTCATTTGATGTTAAGTGATCAATGCCGTCCATAGACACTAGCAACATCAGCCTCTATTTGCCGGGTAGGGGGGAGGGGGAAGGGAGGGGAAAGGTGGTCCTCCGACGTTATCGCAGACCGAAAGAACGTAACGATGCATGCACTGTTACTTTAAGTAGGTTTTCTATGTGTCGTGTGGTAGTAATCTGAGCAAGCCGACCCATTTATGCTGAAACCAGTAATAGCTTCAGCGTGGTTCTACCACCTACAGAACATACAGACATACAGACAGACGTCTCACTATACACTCCCAAGAGCGTCACGTCTAAAAACCGCCATAAATAAATAGAAACACTTCCGTTATAATATATTTCTTTTGTTTCAGATGAACAATGTGCAATAACTGAATTAGAACTACGTGCGTGCTCGTCGTCTCAAAGATGGCGGCCGCTGTGGTAGTAGAGAGGGCGAACAAGACCTACGGTAAACATATCGTACTCAAAAACCTGGATATGATCGTCGAAAAGGGTCAAATGTAAGTATTATTACTCATTCAGCCAATTAAACTTACAAAGCACGGATTTCAATACATACTTTGACATGTATAATTAATAAATGTATAGTTTACGTATTTATACTACGGGACTTCATATAGCATGTAATTTACACATATACTTATGAGCTAAAGAAGTTTCACTTCCACCGCGTGTTCATACTGATACACGCACTATTTATTTACAATCAGTTTTACTTATATATTTTTTCTTTTCAGTGTTTAAAAGAACTGGAATTTATAGTAATTTGAAATTCTAATTGAATGTGATGATTAGAAGTGGGTAAAAATTACGTTCATTAATACAAGCGTTTCTTATTTCTCACAATACTGTATTTTAACCTAAAAATATAAATAATTAAGATATTTCAAAGAATTGACAATCCTACAATATGCACTAGATAGAGCTCGGTCAATGATATAAAGAAACAATAGAACACAACAATCTATGAGTTCTTTTTTTTTTTTTTTTTTTTTTTTTTTATCGTGGGGAAATCCCTTATGGATACCCACCCTCCCGGGGGAGAGGATGAGTTATGTCCGACCGCACGGACTAAAACCCCACGGTGTACCGACAGACCGTGATGTTGGGGCGGCAAGGGATCGTTCTACGCTATTCCCCTTGAATAGCCGCCCCAACAGTCCACCCGGCGGAAGGTTGCCGCCGGGCTCCTACCTATAGAGAGGCAGCTGGGTACACGCCAGCTGCCCCCCCCGTCCGCCAGACCTGTGCAATGAGGGGATGAGCCCCCCGACTGCATCCCCTCAGGTCCGGCTACGGGGGCAGGAGGAGTTGGGCAAAGCGCCGCCTCCTCCTGCCGGTCCTCCGATAGTGAAGACGGCCACTGAGGGGGTCCGCCTCGCGGGCCCTCTCCGCTGCCTCCTTTTGCGAGATGACTTCCTCGCAAAAGGAGGCCACTGCTCGCCACGCCTGTTCGCTGCCGAGCATGGACGAGACCACGCTCGGCAGCGACAAATCCTCTCCTACCACCGCCACCAGAGTGCGGCGCTCAACCGCCCACGCAGCACACTCAGAGAGAGTGTGCTGCGCGGTATCTTCCTCAGCGCCGCACTCATGGCAGGCGGCGGTCGGCTCCCTGCGAGCGATCCGGTGCAGGTACCACCCGAAACAACCGTGTCCGGTCAGCACCTGCACCAGCCTGAACGACAGGGAGCCCCATCTTCTCCCAATCCACTCCCGCAGGACTGGGCGGACGGCGTCGACGGTGTGCCTCCCGAAGCGCGCGTCCGCCAGGTCCTGCATCCACCTCCCTATAGCCCCCTCCCGCAACTCCCGCCTTTTAACTTCTATCTCCCTGGGAGCCGGAGGCTCCTCACTACGCCTCCTCGCCGCCGTGAATGTATACACGGCGGCGAGCACTCCAGCTTCCAGCTCCCAGGGAAGGGAGCCGGCGAGCGTAAAGGCCGCCGTCGATGACACCGTCCGGTATGCCCGGATTGCCCTCAATGCCACCGTACGCTGCGTACTGCGCAACGCGCGCACGTTGGTGGCACCGAGGGCATCAGCCCAGACCGGTGCCCCGTAGGCAGCCATCGCCCACACGACTCCCATGAAGAGTCGACGGCACCCGGCACCCGGCCCCCCAATATTGGGGAGCAACCGGCCGAGTGCCGCCGCCGCCCTAGCAATTCGCGGCCCGAGCCCCGCAAAGTGGGGCTCGAACCGCCAGCGCCCGTCCAGGGTGAGGCCCAAGTACCTCATGTGGGCACTCACCCTGATCCGGGCGCCCTCCACTATAATGTGGGCCCCAGGTGGTGGCCCCCGCCGAGGCCCATGAAAGAGTATGGCCTCGGTCTTCTCGAGGGCCACCCTGAGGCCCAACCTTCTTATGCGCCTGACCACGAGGGTTGTGGCCATCGTGGCCAGGCGCTCTACCTCTCTCCAGTCCCCCCCCCCCCGGGCTACGACTAGGGTGTCATCCGCGTAGCAGATTAGGCGCGCTCCATACGGGAGCGCGCCGCGGAGCACCCAGTCGTAGCCCATGTTCCACAGGAGCGGCCCCAGGACCGACCCCTGTGGAACGCCCCGCCTTGTAGCCCGCCGGACCATCCGCCCGTCGCCGTCGACGTAGACGACTTCCCTGTCCTCCAGGTACGCCTCCAACAGCCGCCGCAGGTACGGAGGCACTCCGAAATATCGGAGAGCCTCTCGTATGACACCGTGCGGCAGGCTGTTGAAGGCGTTGGCGATGTCTAGGGACACCGCCAAAACCCTCTCCCCTTGGGAGGTCGCCTCCGTCGACAGCGACTTTAGGAGGCACAGGGCGTCCACTGTGGAACGTCCTGTCCGGAAGCCGAACTGCGCGTCCGACAAATTCGGCCCCACTCCTTCCAGGTGCTGGACGACTCGGGAAGAAACGACCCTCTCCAACACCTTCCCGACGTCGTCCAGCAGGACGAGGGGCCGATATCCGGACGCGCAGTCCGGAGGGCGGCCCGTCTTCGCTATGAGGCAGAGCCGCCCCAACTTCCAGAGCCTCGGAAACTGCCCGACCGCCAGACACCGGTCGAACAGCTCCCGAAGCCACCCCCCAAGATGGCCCAGCGCAAGGCCAAGCACCCGGCCCGGGACCCCATCAGGGCCGGGCGCTCTCCGCCGGTTAAGGAGGCGTTCAACAGCCCTCCCCATCTCCCCCTCCGTGATTGGGGGAGGACTGTCCAACACCTCTTCAACTTCCATCCGAGGCGGAGGCATGGGAGGAATCGAGAGCAGCGGAGGGTCGGGGAATAACTGTCCCACGATCCTCGCCACCACCTCCGGCAGGAGGGACTCCGTCACCGGAGGCGCCCAGGATCGCAACTTATTGCGTACGATCCGATACGGGCGCCCCCAAGGATCCCCCTCCAGCGTCTGCAGCAGTTCCTCCCATGCCGCTTCCTTCGCCCGGCTGATGGCAGTCTGCAGGATCTTCCTGCGCTCCCTGTAGCTGCCATACAGCCGGGCCTCCTCCTCGGGGTCCCGGTGCCGCCGCCGGCGGCTGCGCGTGAACAGCCGCCGGGCCGCGGAGCAGGCCGCCCGGAGATCGGCGATTTCCGGCGACCACCAGTATACCGCCCGTTTGTCTGGGCGGTGTACGCTCCGCGGCATTGACGCGTCGCAAACCTCCGTGAGGGCACCACGGAGGCGGGCTGCGGACGCGTCGACATCGTCCTGCAGACGAGGCATGGCCCACGCCTGGACGATGGCCGCCTCTTCCGCTAGTTCGCGGTTGAGGCGGCTCACCGTCCAACAGGGGAACTTCGCGCCCCTCCAGGGGCGGGTGCCAATTGCAGCTTGGGAGGTGGAGACCTCGAACCTAATATATCGGTGGTCCGATAGGGTCTCCACCTCCTCAAGCACTCTCCACCCCCGCACACGGCGTGCAACAGACGGGGTGGCAAACGAAAGGTCTACCACAGACCCCCCGTTCTGTCGCACACATGTGTGGACGTCCCCCTGGTTGAGGAGGGACAGTCCTACTTCAGCTGCCCACCCCTCAACGGCCACGCCCCTCAGGTCCGTGGCTGCCGCTCCCCAGGTCCTTGATTTAGCGTTTAAATCACCCATAAGGACCACGGGGAGCGGCGACAGCCGCCTGACAGCTCCCTGCAGAGAGCCAAGGAACCTCTCGAACTCCCACAGGGGCCTGTTAGGGGAAAAGTACGCCCCCACAATGGCGTACTCTCCCCAGACAGCTGCCACGAACCCGACACCCCTCTCTCTTACCGCCAGGGGCGAACCTCGGCCGGCCACGATCGCCACGGAACCAGCCCGATCCCCAGCCCAATGTGGCTGGGAGGGAACGCAGTACGGCTCCGCGGTGACCGCGAGCCCGATACCCCATTCTGCCACTGACTGCACGAGCAAATCCTGTGCAGCGGCAGAGTGGTTGAGGTTCGCCTGGAGGAAGTTGCGTATGGTATGGTCCATCAGTGGTCCATAGCAACTTCCTCCTGCCTGGCGGCTGCCGCCCTAGGGCTTGTTCCCACTACTGGGAAGTCCCTACCCTTCGTGGTGGGGGGCCTGCAGTTGCGGGTCCCCATCACGTGCCCCGAGGGCTTCCCAGCGTCTGCGCAGATGGCGCAGCGGGCTGCCTCCGCCTTGCACTCGGCCATTTTGTGACCCGCTGTGCCACAGCGGTAGCATCCTTCACCTCTGCTGGAGGAGGAGGGGCACAAGGGGCGGGTGTGCCCCAAGCCCATACACTTAAAACAGCGCATGGGCTTCTCCTCCAGCAGATGGACGCGCACGACGCTCCACCCTACCAGGAGCTTGCCGGCCTCTACAAGCTTCCTGGCCGCCTCCGCGGGGAGCGTCATGTGGACTGCACCAAGCCCCCCCCCAATTTCGTCTCACCTCTCCGACCCTAATGGCCTCCGCCTTGCATTCGGCCTTTGCCGCCACGACCGCCAATACCTCCTCCCCGGACACCGAATCGTCAAGGCCAACGATTCGGATGTCCACCTTTTTAGTGGGGATGGCGACCGTGGCGACTCCAGCTAGCGCCACCTCGAGCTTCCGGGCCAGTTCAGCGGCCTTCTCTTTGTTCTGGCCCGGTAGCTCGATTTTGCGGGCCCCCGTGGCCGTCGGCCTAACCCGCACGTCGCCGATGCCCATATCGGGCAGAGCGACGTGCTCGCGTGCCTTCATCATTACCTCCCTGTAGCCCAACCCATTGCTGGCTGCGGTGTCTTGTAGAGTTACAATAACCGCAGCCGATTGAGGGACGGGAGGCAATTTCGGCCTGGCAGGCAGGGCCGTAGGGGCCGCAGTTGGGGCCTTTGTTGCCGCAACCTGGGCCTTGGTAGCCTTCTTCTTGCGGCCCACAACTGTGGACCACGCCGCACCGTCCGTCGCCACCGCCGGGGTCGGCAGCTCGGCCCAGTCCATGCCCAACAGGGCTACTGCTGGGGCTGGAGGCGCCTTTACGACCGGCTTCGCCGCGCCATTCCCTTCGCTCCTCCTCTTGTCTCCAGCCAGGGACGGCCGAAGGGACGGCTCTGGAGGGAGACGCCTCTCCAGATTCTCCACACGTGCGTTCAGCATATTGCCGAACGACGTGCGGAGAGTATCGACCGCCTCGGTGAGGGCCTGCCGCCACTCAGGCTCAGCCAGTGCTGGCATGGGGGGAGGAGGCGGAGGCATCTGCCTCTTAGCGTTCGCCTCTTTCCGCCACGCTGAGACCTCCGCATTCAGGTCGTCAACCTGTCGGCGGAGGTTCTTTACCTCCCTTTGCAGCTTTTTGTTCTCCTCCCCCTCGGTTCGCTCCACCAACGATTCGACGACCTCCTGCAGGGTCCTGGCAGCGGCTTTAAACGCCCCCCTGCAAGGGCCCGCGAGGTTTTTCGACTTTCTCACTGTCTCGTAGATACGTGTGATCTGCGAGCCAGCGAGCGCCTTCAACCTCTGGGCGTCTAAGACGTCCACGTCTACCCCCTCTGACTCCGCCTCGGAGCTAGGCAAAGAGCCAGCAGCTGAGCCGGCACGCGAAACCACTGCGGAGCTAGCGGCAGAGCCGGGAACCGACTCCACATTAGTCACGCCACCAGCCAAGGCCCGGTCAAATGACCCGTCGGCCTCCCCCATTACCCCCCGACCACTCCCGCGCATCCTCGCAGACCCCTGCCGCGCGTGCTCACTTTTGGAGCCGCCCCGTCCTCCACCTCCGTGTCAGAGGAGTCGACAATCTTTCCCACCCCGCTAACACTCCTAAGCCTGGTTTTAAAAGTCCTTTTCGCACTCATGGTGCACTGATGACCAAAAGGTCACACAGTGACCAAGAGGCAGTAACTCAAAGTCCAACAGACACGCCAAATCCAAACAAACAACAAGAAAACAGTCCAAAAAACGAAGCCAAGTCAAAATAAGAAAATCCACGCCAAAGTCCAAAAACAAGCCAAGTCAGAGTCTGAAACTAGTTCATCAAACCGTAAGCAAGCCAGGTCAGTAATGACTGATTTTGGGCGCGCGACGAAAAACGCATTAATATCAAACTGTTTTGAATCCTATTAAGCGCACCTAACTACAAAATCACTGAAGCGCCAAAAAGCATATAACAAGTTACAAAGCACGGCGTTTGGTCAGTTTTTGTAACATATTAGAAAAATGACAATTATAAATCTAAAAGTACAAGCTTTTTTACTAAATATACAATCATATATAATAAAATATATATAATAAATTATATACATATTAAAAATAATAAATATATTTTATAACACGTTAAATTATCTGATCTTATGCCGCGCGGCGAAAAATTAAAGAAATCATAGTGCACGCTTTCCCTAGGTATTCGTTTCATAGACTTAGTTAATAACATTAATAATAATAAACACATTATTGTATACCCTGAGAATATACAAAATTAAATAACAATTTACAATATACACTCATCAAAAAAGTCTAAGCAACATGTACTAATTTAAATTTTAGAATGGTTCTTCACATTATAACGTTGTATTTTATTTTTAAAATTATCTTTAGAGTTCTATGATGTAAAAATAACAGCTGTTGTCTTTATAAGTTCTTTTAATAACAGAAATGAAGAATATTAGAATATATTGTAGAAACTAAGATAGATAAGAAACTAAACTTTTTTTTTACAAAATGAAATTTCTAAAGAAAATGTATTTATTGTGAAAGAATAGAACAATTTAATACAAAGTATGGTCTCCTCTGCTATTCAGAACTTGTCGGCAACGATTATTCATTGAATTAATGAGACTGTTTATGTCATCTTGCGGTATTCGCTCCCAATGGAATTGTAGCAAATCCTTCAGGTGTTGAGTTATTGTCGGTCCATCCAAGTCCTTCAAAACACGTCTCTGGAGCATGTCCCATGCGTGCTCGATGGGGTTGAGATCTGGCGATTGTGCAGGCCAGGGCAATACCCGGATGTTCTCCGTTGCAAAGTATTCACTGGTTCGCCGAGCTGTATGTGAACACGCATTGTCATGCATTAACCTAAAATCGGAGCCAAAGGTTTGTGCAAAGGGGTAGACATGAGGTCTGAGAATATCCTCAATGTAATTTTCAGCATTCATGTTTCCATTTACAAAAACGAGCTCAGTTCGCCTGTTCTTCATAATACCCGCCCATAACATAACTGTTGAGCCGCTGTATGGATGAACTTCCTGAACGCACCTGAGCCTTTCAGTATTTCCGGGCCGATGATATACTCGCGCCTTTCTTGTATCAGGCTTAAACCCGAATCGCGACTCATCGGAAAACATAATTTTATCCCATTGTTTCTGGGTCCATGTTATGCGTTCTCTACACCATTCATATCGACGAGCGCGATTCCCGTGACGTATCGGTGGGCACCTGATTGGGCGTCGAGCTCGTAGGTCGTACTCATGCAGTCGATTTCGCACAGTTTGAGGACTTCATCAACACCACTTGAAATTTGTAGCCTCAGACTTATCTCTCGAGTGGTTATCATCGGCTGGCGTCTTGCAGTCAGTTGTATGTACCGGTCTTGCCAAGTGGTTGTACTCCTTTTACGCCCTGGATGCTGTTCAGGGGTTCTCCTGTATTATTGTAGCGCTGCCAAAGACGACAAATAACACTTCTATGAATGCCAAAATGTCGAGATACCTGAGATTGATTACTTCACGCTTGCAACATCCCTACAAGTCTTTGCATTTCATCTGCCATCAAATGACGTCGCTTCATGACGTAAAGAATATCTAACAATTCAATTTTGTCGCTAACTTTATTTAAATGGTTGGTAAAATTATTAAATAAAGACTAAACGTAGCAATTAACACGCACTTAAATTGAAACAAATTTGCAGTCATTTGAATTTTATGAAAAAACAAAATATAATCAAATTTTTTTTTACAACCAGCCAGTATGTCATTAATAACAAAAAAGTTTACTTACCTACATACACACTTTGCTGAGTAAATACTTAGAAATTAATTAATATAAATGGTAAAATTTGTAATATCACGCATATTGCTTAGACTTTTTTGATGTGTGTATGTGTACAGTTCAACGGCCTTATCGCATAGAGCCATCAGTGGTCGGCAAAAAGCGGCTCTCAGGCCGTGCAACTCCTTACGTTGTTTTATTAAGGCTCAGCCACAAAGTGTTTAGTGCAGATACGAAGTATTATCTAATAACTTGATTTGTAATAGACAAATAAACATCTTTTGAAATGTACTCCTACAGAAAAGAAGCACATATTAATTAGTAACAACAATAGAACGGCTAGTCGCTAACAAAATGACATTTTTGAGCAACTGTACAGAAGAGACAATTTAAATTGTGAAAGCATTTTATGGTAGACTTGAATACATTGAATGAATGATTTTGAATGGAAATTTTGTGCGGTATATGTATTTGGAATCATTTCCTGTATAGAATATACCTAATAATAATATAATAATCGTCGTGGACAAGCCATGGACTTAGCTAGTTATTCATTATTAAAAAATAAATAAAATAGCAAAAAAATGTGACATAACGCGTTTTACTCATGTTTTAGATAATCATATCATGAAGTGACTATAAGTTACAAAAATAAAATTAAAAATAAATAATGGACTTAGCCACTTTTTCCTTTAACCCATCATTTGGATGACTAGTTTGCCGACCAGTTTAGAGTGATTTCTTACAGGCAAACTTTAGGAGACATTTAATTTTTGTTATGACAATATTAAAATACACATAAAAATAAAAAAAGTACAGAGAAATAAAGTAATAATAATAGTATGTACATATAAACCTATTAAAAACAAAATCTACACACTGCAATCTAAGAAAGAAATTATTAGCGATAACGGATATTAGTTCATTTGTAGGTGGTAGAGCCACGCTGAAGCTATTATTGGTTTCAGCATGAATGGGTCGGCTCGTCCGGGGTAGCACCACCCTCTCACGGAAAACAGACGTGAAGTAACAGTGCTTGAATTGTTGCGTTTCGTTTGGTCAGTGAGAGTGCTGAAGACCCATCTCCCCACATCTCTCCTCCTCCTTCCCCTCTCCTCTAACAACTCTCCCTTTCTCTCCATTCCCCCAAACACAAGCTGGTAACGCACTTGCACCTCCTCTGGGGTTGCTAGTGTCTATAGACGGCCATGACCGCTTAACAAGTGACCCGTCTGTTCGTTAGCCTCGTATATGATAAAAAAAAGAACATAAAACCTGTCCTATATCATACCTTCATACTACCTGATCGTAACACGTTCTACGGTCTTCTTCCTCCTATAATAACATCCATGTAAGTTAATGAATATGAACGATATAAATCTATAAACAATGCAGAAGGTGAAACATTAATGTCTGAATGAGTTATTATAACAATAGACTATTCAAAGCGAATAGGTTGTCTCTCTCGTTTCGATATCAACTAAAATTTACAACTATATTTTTATATCTTATAGGAGGCAAACGAGCATGCGGGTCACCTGTTGTTTAGCGATCACCGCCGTTCATATACACTAGCAACCCCAGAGGAGTCGCAAGTGCGTTGCCAGCCTGTGTTTGGGGGAATGGGGAGAAATGGAGAGGGGAAAGGAAAGGAGAGGGGAGGGGAGATGGGTCTCCGGCGTTCTCACTGACCGAACGAAACGCAATAATGCAAGCACTGTTACTTCACGTCGGTTTTCTGTGAGGGGGTGGTGCTACCCCGGACGAGCCGACCCATTCATACTGAAACCAATAATAGCTTCAGCGTGGCTCTACCACCTACTAATATTGTATTATAACCAATATGTAACTACATAGTTTATACTGTGCAATTAGTACACCAACCTTTTTTTTATTACCCTGGGGAAACTCGTTATGGATATCCACCCTCCTGGGTTATGTCCGACTCCCGTGAACTAAAACCCCCCGCTGTACCGTCAGACTCGTATTTGTTGTCCTGCTTAATAGGGAGGCTAACTGTGTACACTCCAGCTGCCTCCCCTGATCAACCGGACCTGCGTAATGAGGAGACGGGCCCCCGGCCCATCCCCTCAGGTACGACTACGATGGTGGAAGTAGTTGGGTATTAATACACCAACCTAATGTATTTGGCTTTAGAATCTCACATCTAATCTATCATCGTTACTCTTAGACTTTATTTCTTTGTCCTATTGCTTATTTTACAACGCAGTAATCTGGATTTATATACACTTTTTACTTACATACGTCCCTCCGCTAATTTTTCATTTTTCTAATTTAAGATTTCTTTCTTCATTTTTTTTTTATTTTTATTTTGTTAGCTTTATTAATAAAAAACAAGAATAAAATTAGTTATGATCGATTTTCGACCAATGGAGAAGCACTCTTATAAATAAATGGCGTAGTTACTACGACTGACCGAGTGTACACTTTTAGCGGTTGATAATGAGCTTTAGTATACGATATAGCTTAATATGAAAAAGAAACCGTAATATTTGTATATATAAGAGCCATTGCATAAATTAAAAAGTCATGGATAATGATTGTGAATTATACAAAACTAGAGTTCACCTTACTCGAAGACTCCTAATGAGCCCATTTTGCCGTCCCCCCAGCATAACTAACATAACTTCAGTAACGTAGAAGTATTACCTAACCAGAATTTCAGTTATCTTTGACCCGCCCTTCCTTTTTGCAACAGAAATGAGTAAAGCTCTTAAAGTAGTCTTATTTATTAGCATGTTCTTCTTCCATTTTATTTTTGGCAACCAGTCTTCTAGTAGACTATTACTGTCATTGTCAAGTGAATAACGATATTACAAGTTTCTTGATATAATTTCAATGAACTAACAAAATGGTGGCCGTCTTGTTAGAACTTTCCTGGATTGTAGCAAATCAGAATCCATGCTCCGTGGTATTACTTCCGATCCACTTCACTTGTGCACAATAACCAAACTATATTACGTAAAGCACCACTAACATTACACAAAATAGAGTCAAATAACATACGATTATGGATAACATATAAAGACCACTACATGGCATTCCAAGATCCCGCCAAAAACACCATTACCATAGATTTTTACAAAAGCCTTTACAGTCTCTACCTCTATTTTAAGTAAGTTACAGTAAACAATATACTTCGTTGTATAAATATCCCTCCTTCTTTCAGATATGGTCTGCTCGGTCCGTCTGGTTGTGGCAAAACAACCCTACTGTCATGCATTGTTGGAAGGCGGCATCTGGATAGTGGTAAAGTTTGGGTGCTGGGCGGCACTCCTGGTGAGAAAGACAGCGGTGTACCTGGTCCCAGGGTTGGGTATATGCCGCAGGTAAGTAACCAATACATAATTTAGCTATTCTATATTTATTTTCCATTTTAAAATATTGTAAAAGAAAGCTGCCTGTCACGTTTGTCTGTGTGTTTATAGTTTTATAAAATTATGTTATGTAATATTATGTTATGTAATATTATGTTATGTAATATTATGTTATGTAATATTATGTTATGTAATATTATGTTATGTAATATTATGTTATGTAATAT
>JACEII010000032.1:4440211-4477152 GCA_014332785.1 Antheraea mylitta
ACGACGCGCGCACACACCATTATTACAAACCAACACTCTGAAGTTTTCACGATAGGTGCGCCCACCGTTATGACAAACCGACGCGCTGAAGTTTTTACAACGCGCGCGCACACCGTTATGACAAACCGACACGCTGAAGTTTTTACGACGCGCGCACACACCGTTATTACAAACCAACACTCTGAAGTTTTTACGATAGGCGCGCACACCGTTATGACAAACCGACGCGCTGAAGTTTTTACAACGCGCGCGCACACCGTTATTACAAACCAATTTTCAAAGTACTTGTAATGGCATAGTAGGGAAAATTTTTCGATCGCATTAAACATAAGGTAGGTATGTCTGTCTGGGTCTAATGGTGTATAGTTTATGAGCATTCTCATCTTTATATATAAATTTCTTCTATACGTGTGTATGTCACTGAACTCCTCCTAAACGGCTGGACCGATTTTGATGAAATTTTGTATGCGTGTTCCAGTGGATTGGACCCGGTAGGTGACGCTGCGGTAGAGTTTTAGATTATTTTTTTACAAACCAGGACAGCGTCCGCTTGGACCGCTAATTTACATATAAAATTTAATACTTATAAGCAAAAGAAATTACACTTTCTCGGCGTTTACACATTACACACGATACACGCACTATTTTTTTAATTATATACTAGTGTTCTTTGTTACATTACTAACTTTGTTTTCAGAATATGGGAGTTTCTTGCGGAACTGGCTAGAGCTGGTACCACCGTTATTATTACCACACACTACATAGATGAAACTAAACAAGCGCATAAGGTAATTATCATCTATATATTAATACTACGTGGTCCGGTGAAGCTGTTAAGACCTTGCTGGGTCAATAGCGTAGTCATTTCGAGGAAAAAAATATATTAATACGTAAAGCAAAATCTTTGTACCCCTTTTTAGGTAATTCTGTGAACGTATGAACTTGAAATTTGGCATAGTTAAAGTTTATATAGCGAAGAAGTGCAGAAATCTTTTTTTCCCATCTGTCACCCCGGATCTCAGAAATACGAGACTTGACTGTTTTTCGTAATGAACGTAAAGTTCGTCGAGTATCCTCCCGTTACGAGAGGTACACGGACTATTCCAGATAATGTTCCCGCTATTGAGGTCCCCCGCTATAATAACTGAATCTCCTAAATTAAGTAGCGCCTGCAAATCGGATCTTAGAAATTCTTTGTTCAGTGGCAAATACGCGGAAACTAAAATAATATTCGAGTGACCGGTCATACCTAGTTTACACACTGACACTGCCTTATTGGTTAGCGTGGGCGGATCTAACGGCATGCAGTACAACGAACGCCTAAAATAGATTGACGTGCCACCCCCGCGGGTGATACGGTCGTTCCTGACTATACAGAAATTCGCGATTCTCGGATTACGCATACTCGGTTTTAACATCGTTTCCTGGATGAGGAAAACGTCAATCTGTCTATCGCGCAAAAAGTCAGCTACTAGATCACGCTGTGTCCGAAGGGATCTCGCATTGAAAAACGAGAGACATAGACCGCGTGGTTTTACTTTATTAAATAAGACCCGAGAATTTTAAAACTTATTTAAAAGAGGGTGACCGGGCGAGACGCTGAATAGTGGCTCCGATAGCCGAGAAGCGCGCTAGTGCGGTGAGAAGACCTAGCTCCTCCTCGACCTCTACTATGGCGTGGAAGGCCAGGACCTCCTTCATGTCGTGCTCACGGAGTAAGTGCTTCATCCAGTCGCACTTACTGGAGGAAGAGGATGATGAAGCATAAGCCGCCTGTGGCGGCAGCGTCTGAGGCTGAGTTTGGGGGCCCAGGAGGCCATAGGGGCCCGCCCGGGTTGAGCCGCGCGCGGCACAGAGGGTAGCGAGCGCGGTAAGGTCGTGGGCGTGGGCGCTACAGGGGCGCGGGAGGCGCCCGTCAGGCCTGGGAAGACCTCCACGGACATGAGAGGTGGAGGCGGAGGGCGGACGGCGGTTACGGGCGCCTTAGGCGCCTGCCTGGCCTGACGGAGATGCTGTGTGCGCGGCGCGCGGGGACAGCCACGATAATTCGCGGGGTGACCCTCGTTATCGCAGAGCACACAGCTGGGAGGATCGGGAGTGCTAGGAGTGCGCGCGCACTCCTTCGTGGCGTGGTCTCCCAGGCACTTGACGCACTTGGGGCGAAGATGGCAGTTCTTTGCCGAGTGCCCATAACACTGGCAGTTATGGCATTGCGACAGAATATGGGTAGGAGTGCGCGCTCACTCCTTCGTGGCGTGGTCTCCCAGGCACTTGACCTACCTGGGGCGAAGATGGCAGTTCTTTGCCGAGTGCCCATAACACTGGCAGTTACGTGGGGGCTCAACGGTGACACCGTTGAGGTCGCACACAGATGTGAGCGAGAAAATGGCCTTGCCCTTCTGCGACCGGTCGAGGAGACCAAGCACCATATTGTAGGGGGCGCGTGTGCGTGGGTGGTACATGCGATGTACCTCACGCACGGGGAAGTTCTTCTCCTTAAGGAGGAGGGTGACACCCTCGACCGAGATTTCGGCCGGGACACGGCGGAGCACGATTCGGAGGAGGCGCTCGTCCTCGAGAGCGTATGTAAAATAAGTGGCTTTCGATTCCGTGATTCCGTGATTCCGTGATTCCGTGATTCCGCCGGAGTACTAAGGGCATTCGTATAATTCACCTTAAGGGTCTTCAAACGATTAGAAATCGCAGTCCATTGGGACTTGTCCTGAATCGTGACTGGAGGCGGGGGGCGCGGCTTCCTAACTGCGGAACCCGGAGTGAGCTCTCGCTAGGTTCTTTCGTCCGCGGTTGACTACACGGTATAGCCGCGGCCGGCACGCGAGCGCCACCTATGTTGGCAACTTTAACCGGGCCTACGGAACACGAAGTCGTCGGGCTAGCCGGACGACGCCTACTGTACGAAACGGTCGTATAACCGTCCTTGTTTAACTGCGCAGAAGGCGCGAGAATCGCGGTCGCGGTCGGCTCGGCGGACGCCGTCACGTCTAGCTCCATCCCGGAGCCGATCTCCGAGCTGGAGCTAGGTATTGAGGCCTCAAGTAGGCATTTGTCGCGCGTGTTAGCTAATTTAATTCTTTTCGTGTTAAATATAAAAACTGTTCAATATAAAAACCATAATAATACGATTAAGTGAACCTTTTCTAAAACTATCATATTACTTTCTTAAAGCATCATGAAGTAATTATAAAGATAAAATAAAATTCATATATTAACTTTATGTGATTATTAATCACAAATAGATACTTTCAAAATAAAAATAACAGTCTGATTCCAATATATTTTATTCAAATTAGTCAAAGCTACCACCGGTTCGGAAAACCCAGTTATCGAGAAGAACCGGCAAGAAACTCGATCTGGTTTATCTTTTCTTGACATATTTTCGCAAGACAATATCACATGTAATCAAAATCATTGACAAATTAATAAACACGAACACTAAATAAAATTATATCATTTTACTTAGCTCTGTTATTAACCGACTTCAAAAAAAGGAGGAGATTATCAATTCGACTGTATGTCTTTTTTTATGTTTGTTACCTCATAACTTTGGACTGGCTGAACCGATTTTGAAGATTCTTTTTTTATTTGAAAGCTAGTGCTTCCCGTGTGGTCCCATTTTTTTTGGTTCAGTTCTGTCAACGGCATCCAGTGCAAAACTGTATAAGTGTTAAATTTGCATTTGGTGTGTATACGACAAATAGACGAATAACTCAATATCATGCCAACCAATTTCGATGATTCCTTTTTTATTGTAAAGGGTGTTCTTCAAGGGTAGTTTCCAACTACCAAGCTACCAAGAGATGCATTGGAAGTCGGTGCCTTTTTACCTAGATGTAGATGATATGATTTTCGGTTGGCACCGATTTCCAATACATCTCTTGGTAGCACACATATTCATATGTTTCATTAAATTTGGTTAATTTGATAAACTATTTATTTTCCGGTTTTCAGTGCCTTATTTTTATGCCTCTGATTAATATTGAAGTCGGTTAATTCTTTTTTTTGAAAATTTACTTTTTTCTCCTTTATACCAGAGCCCCGCTCTGACAGACAGTTGTGAATAAAAATAAATTACCCCAGAGCTATGCTCTGGCGGATAGTTACAAACCAAATGAATAAACACACTTAACACCACAGCTCCGTTCAGACCGACAGCTTAATACCTAATGCTTAATAGCTTAATACTTAATGAACCCCGCTACTCGATCGGCAGAGTTTTTATAGCGGCGAGTAAGTGACGTCATTTGTCTTATTTTTGTATTAAAATGACAACTAAAACTATTTGAATAGTGGTTTTGCTAGTATAGATGTTGAAAGCCTTAGGGAGTTATTTCTACAACGATTTATACATATTATTCGTTAGTTACGAAGTAAATACAATGTAACTGACGTCACTCAGGTACATTTAAAAGTTATGGTTTTTGAATATCGATTTTACAAATATGTTAGTTAAAATCCTTATTACAATTTATATATACGATTCGTCATTTACAAGTTATTTGCTATTTTAAAGACAGTGGTACTGACATCACTTTGACACATTAAAAGCTTTGCTGATCATTTCTACAAAACAGGTATTTACCATATTTAAAATAGTATCTGTTTAATTAAAAGCCAGTACATTTTAACATAAATATTTCCAGCTTAATTGAAATATACCTCATAGGAACATATTTATTTATGTTACTACTATTGTTTTTATTACTCCTTTTTTAATAATCTATCACGCGCGTCTAGAGAAGACTGCGGCGATAAGGTCGCGAAAGAGTTCGCGGTCGGAATGTTAAAAAGGCCCTCGGAGGCCTGCGACGTAACATTGCGGAAGGTTAAATTAATAATCTCCTGGTCTAGACCGCTCGCGAGGAGATTTTTGCGGTATAATTCTGCCAAAGCTAAAGGATCCATCGCGGTGGATCGAGGAGAGGGAGGGGCCGCGAAACAACATCCTGCCTTAAGGGTAGGGGGCACGCCGAATGGGTTAATTACGGGTCTATCCCGGGTGCAGAATAAGGGAGCTGTTTAAAATAAACCAGAATAAGAAAGCAATACAGGAAATACGTTAGCGAGACAGGCAAGGTAAATAATTTGCATAGATATAGAACAAATAAATAAATGGATAACTAAACAAATAAATAATTGAAATAAATAAAGTTATAAAGAAATGATGATTAAAAGGGTAAAGGACTACGTAAATAAATAGATAAACTAATGAGTAAACAAATAAATGTACCAATATAATATAATAAACAAAGCAATAAATATATACAAAGAAAGGGTCTCACTCAATTTCGAGAAAAAGAACGCAGGTGTTACGCAGCTGCGGTGCACGTGTACGCCCCGTCAGCCGGATCGACAATTCAAGGTGAAAGCCGAACACTTCACTCTGTATACACTGTATCATAATAATCACGAAATATCGCTCCGAGCGCGGACACAACCGTTCCCGGCCGCGTCAGAATCGGAACTCCGCAGAAACCTTTTTATTTTATGTAAAATGCATTAGAAGTACATTAAATTCGTTAAAATATGCACTACTCACACTACTGCTTGAATTTTACACAACATATACACACATGTAAATAAAAGACATTTTGACAGCTCCGTCAATAACGTACTTCAAATAAGGTTGCGAAGGAGGTTGCTATGCTGGACTGTATGTATTTTTTTACTCTTACGTTCCAATTACCATTTTTCATCCTACATTCAACAATGATATTATAAAATATAACTATTATTATTTTATTTATGACAAGACTTACGTTCCACACCTTACATGCTCTTTGGATTTAACTGGTCAGATTACAGGTTAATTTTACAATAATATCATAATTTTAACATAAATGACGTTGCATGCCTTATAAGCCCTTTGAAATCAATTAGTAAAATTGTAGGTTCATTTTATAATAATATTATATATAAGTTCATTATATATATTATTAACTCTTTCAATTTTGTCTTAAACATGTGACTTATGTTCAAAAGGACTTATAGTCTATGGCCAGTAATGTTTCTAAACATATAAAAAAGATATTCTATGATTAAAACTTTTTACATACCTAGGCTTTATTTTAGACTAGCTGTGCCCGCGTCCGTCTGAATCTTAAAAAACAGTGAGTAATAAAGTCATCTGAATGTATTAAGTCCATGTACTAGCCGTGGTCTGGTGGTAAATTTCGTTCCCGTACACCAGACTAGGCCCCCCTCGGCAGCGGCTCAAGCTTAGATCCGTTCCCTCGGCGTGGAGCCCTTGAGTACGCTGCTCGCGCGACACAGTGACACAAAATCTGACATCAGTGCGACAGCATTACACATATCACCTCCACACATGCGCACGCACACATGAAAGTGAAAGCGTTTTATTTTTTACCTTATCGAACTGAAATAGTTCAGAAAAAATATCCGACACAAAATTCATATAAGAGTTGTCGAGGTATGTATGCTTGGTACACATATATGTTTCAATAACTCATATAAGTATGAAGATGTAGATTACCTTAGGTTAGCTCATATAGGTCGCGAATTGCATGTATCAGACAACAGCCCAAGCCGAGGTGTGCCCTGCACCCTTGAGCTAGTTGCCCAAATAAAATCGGCTGAGTGACACAAGCGTTCGCCTTAGTAATCCGGTGAAGCTGTTAAAACTTTGCTGGGTCAACAGCGAAGTCAGTTCGAAAAAAAGATCTATTTACTTATTTACTTTTCTTTCGTACTTTACGTAATAACTTTTGATACACCGAACTAATTTTAATGAAACAATAACTAAATTTTACTCAAAGATATGCTTTATTATTTTCTTGAACGGATTTTCTCATGAACGCAGTATTTTAGTAGTGATGCGTGAACATACAGACGGACAGACATTTCTAAAAATGATTGAAATGTATTCTATTACTTATTCCTAGACACATGCAACATTTTTTTTTCTACAGATATCTAAAAGGTACAGGCACGTTAGACATTAATTTTTATTATAAGTATGGAAGCACTTTATAAAATCTGAAATTATTATTGGAATACATGATTAATTATTCCCAGTCAGAGCTAGATAATAGAAAAATCACATGACCCATGACAAAGATTGCAAGGGAAAAAAATATGAACACAGCATGCAAGGAATAATCATCCTTCACAATGCAATGTTGCGTGTCATACGTTCTTATAACGATTATGTTTTATTTGAATCCATTTGTCTCCATAAATATACTTTAACTAGCTTTTGCTCGCTGATTTGGTCGTATTAATATAGATTTCGTCTATTGTGAAGAGTGAATTTTACTAAACGATAGGTATTCTATATAGTTCTCGTATTTATAATATTAGTAGGGATATGTTGATGATTAATTAAAAGGCAGACATTATCATTGTTATGGTGAGATAAAAATATGGAAAAACTACATCTTAGAAGCAAAAAAGATTAAGATAATTAATTATACGGCTATTTTAACTTTTAAAATGTCAATCTTTTTTACATATCCTCGACACTGTAACTTCACTGAAATTTGCACCTGTGATTTCGGATTGGAATCCACTATTCAGCTGGAATACAAAATTCGCAGACCAAAACGTTTTAATTCTAGCGCTTTCATTTCCGTGGAGGTTAATTGAAATAACAGTTTTTATTTGTTTAATATTAGGCTATTTTAAGAATTTCATAATTATCTTATTAGCCTCTTTCTAAATTTTAAGTTCCCTATCGAATATTTTTATTATTATTACATGCTTCTGTGAGAATAGTCTTAATAATACTTTGAATATTCCTTTATCGACTATAATTCTCGTTAGAAACCGTTCAGTCGTTTCAGAAAACTAGTTTGGACAAGCAACGGCCACTCTAATTTTATTTCTATATAAAGATACTACCAGCTTTTACTTGGATCTTCTCTCACGTCAACCTAAATAGGATCTATCTCTGAGGATCAATACTTTTTGGATAAAATGTGCCTAAAATTCAGTAGTTAACGAGACGGTTAATTGCTAAAAACCCAGATCTAAAAATGGCAGATAACGGTTTTAAATATCTAACTCAATCTTTAAAATTATAATATTTGTCAAGCTTTTTTACCTTGCCAATTTGACGCAAATCGATATTGTTTTGACGCTAACGTTGAAAGCTGATGCTAATTCAGCCGTAGATTGTATATCATCAGCTTCCATAATCGCCTTTAATTCGTCATTCTCGACCAAAGTTTTCGGACGACAGCGAGGTTCATTTTTCAGGTCGAAATTCCCATAACGAAAGCGAGCAAACCAATACCAGGTGGTGCGTTTTGTAGTGTTAGCTCCGTAAACGTCGTTGATATTGTGTGACGCTTGTGCCGCGTTGCTGCCACGACGGTACTCATATTCCATAATTACTCGAATTAATAACGTATGCATGATGACAAAAAAGATTGAAATGCGATGAAAATGTAACACTAATCAATATACAAATGACTACTTTTGGAAAAAGAATTCCATGTTTTTAAAATAAAATTAATTTGAAATTAGAATTCTTAGCCAAACAAAAATTATTTTGATTTGAAATGGCCAGAACATACTGCAGAACGGCAATTTCATAGGTAAAGACTTATTATAATATTGCCTCATTTTTTTTTCCCCAATCTTTTAGATGAACCCAACGGTATTTTTTTGTTTAATATATATAGCACAAATAAATTTTACCAAAGTCCGTCAAGAAGTTTCGTCAAAATTGGTTCAGTACTTTTAGATACGTGTTCACGGGGGCAGACAGACAAACAAACAAAAGTTGTAAAAGAGTTATTTCTGGCTCCTATATCTATAATAAAGTCTAACCATATTATAATTTTCAAAAAATATTTAATGTACATTGGGTCACGTTACAGTTTTATTATAAGTATATATAGATTTTGTATGTTAAATAAATTAACTCAAATTTTGAAGACATTTTTTTCTCGGCATCTAAAACTATATATCAGGCTCTCAGGGAGAAAAATACAAATCGTTTCAAATAAAACATACTACTGTACGTAGCTACAAATACGAGGTTCTTCTTTTTCTTTTTCTTGTTTTGGCTCCGCAGAAGCACTTACCAGTGTCAATGTTTTCTTTCAATGGACGTTATAGTACAATAATATTACAAGCGTCGTGTGATCATTTCAATAGTCTAACAAGATGATGGATGCCTTGTTAGACCTTCCAGGGAGTTTTTGTGGCATCTTAGAATTTCATGCTCCGTGTATTATTTTCCATTCACTTCACTTATGCTCAGTAAACTAACTATATTACGTAAAACACTACCAAATTTACACAATATAGAGTCAAATAACCCAAGATTATGAATAAAATATAAAATCCACTACATGACAGACTAAGATATCGCCAAAAACTCAATTACTAGGTTATTGGTTGACGTGTGTAGTGTTCGCTTTCCAGTGTATGTGACATGGTCACTTCATGACCAAATTCTATATTAAATATTATCTATACTAATATTATAAAGCTGAAGAGTTCGTTTGTTTGGTTAAAAGCGCTAATCTCAGGAACTGCTGGTCCGATTAGATAAATTCTTTCAATGTTAGATAGCTCATTTATCGAGAAAGGCTATAGGCTGTATATCATTACACTAAGACCAATAGGAACGGAACACAAATTAAGAATATTTCAAAATAGGTATTTTTGTTCCTTCTGAGAGCTTCGACTGCATATTACCGTTAGCCCAATCTAATTATTTCACGCGGACGAAGTAGTGGACAGATGAATACAAAGGCAAATTTATAAGAGCGCAGAATAAAGTCTTGTGTTTAATTTATATTTTAAATAGCTAATATAATTTTTATTATCATTTGATCTAATATGTTTTACGTATTTATTACGTATTGTTCAGACGAATATTGGTAAGTAGAAAAGTATTATTATCTCTCCTTTCTATGTTTATTCAAAAAGGTTAATATTTAAAATTATACCTATAGCCCAAGACAATCTCATAATAACAATATCTGTCTAGAATGTTTGAGCCTTGAAGCCTAACAAAGAAACAGACATTTTGTATAATTGGGCAAAAAATAGATATAAGGTTTTTTCGTCGAAAGCCGTAACCACATACATATATTTAGTTTTACTTGATGATGATATTCTAGAATATACAAAGAAGTTTATTTAACGTGTTATATGATTATTTATTATAGGTACAGTGAATTTCGGATATAACGACAATGGAGGGCACTTTAATTTCGTCGCTATATCAGGAGGTCGCTATGTCCGAAATAATAAAAAATCATGTACCTATGTATTTACTTATGGTATACACGGGTGTTATTGAAAAAACGTGTTATAGTGCACTGTTCAACTTTAGTTTTTTCTGCACGCTGTAAATTGTATTCCATTTTCATAATTCCTTCTACATCTAAATTATTTTGACATTCACCCAATAAACAGTACTTTTTCAGCGTTGTTATAGCACATAATGCATTTCTAGTTGTTGGAATTTCATTTAGATTGCAATCTTCTTCCTCTTCTTGATCCTCCTTTTCTTGTGTTTGAAGCACAGACTCAATAATTTCATTATCAGTCAAATTATCAGTAGTGATAACTTGATCGTCAATATTAACATAGGTTTTCCCAATCCGTAACTGTTCACTCACTGGAAATTGCTACGTAACTGATTCATAAGATTAACTTCGTACACGTGCTGAGTAGAGGACTACTTTTAGCACAGATGGTCAAACAAATGCTTTTTTTGTATTTAGGAACATACAAACAAAGCATTTGCTAGACCATCTATGAATGTAAATAAAGGATAAGAAAGCTTAATAGTTTTATGAATGAGTCTTTGTGCCTTTGCCGACTTAATAACAATATCCGTAAGGGATTTCTGGGAATCTGTCATAAATGGTTCATAAAAAAAAGTCGATATACCCGAAACTGACGTTATATCCAAAGTCGCTATTACCGAATGAATTTCTTACGAAAGTATTCTTTAAATTCAAGGGATTTAAGTTTGACGTCGCTATAACCAAAAAGTCGTTACAACCGAGGTCGTTATTAATGAAATCCACTGTATATACTAAATGTGATGTAATTAATAGTATTTTGCATTATTTCTCTTTATCTAGCGATAATTTCGTCACTTATCGAGATATTTTAATAAAATTTCTTGAGAAGCTTGTTTTTTGATGAGTGTTCTTTACGTATTTATTACAAGAATAATATAATTTCCATGACCTTAACTCCAAAGCAATGAGTTCTTTCTATAGTAAAATGACCAAATGAAATTGTGTTATACATGGCGGAATCAGTCGATACATTTCAGAAAAAATTTATGAAGAAAATTATGTTTTTTTTTTGCAGATCGGTCTACTTCGGAATGGGCAGCTCCTAGCCGAAGATTCACCTGATGAAATCTTGCGTAAATTCGACTGCAACACGCTCGAGGATGCCTTTTTGAAATTGGCATTAAGGCAGCACGATCCACCGCCGAGGCGGAGAAACAGTAAGTTACGTTTTAAAATCTTTTGTAGTTTAAGTTACAAGCCTTGATAACATGATTTTTTTGTTTATTCACAACAGTCCTAGCCTAAAGAAAACAGGCTATATTACATACAGCTACTGAAATACATCTTGAAATACTGGAGACAGATTTTAAATTTGAGGATGGTAAGAAACACAAGGAATATTAGAAAAATCCCTACCACCCGGTCCTTGGAATCGCGTACACGAATTCGAGTATACTGATATGCCCGTGGGTAAATTAGATACAACTTCGTCAAGCAAAAACTTAATAGATTCACTGTCACACAATTACACTACAGTAATACTTACGCCTTATAATGCAGTTCTGTTGAATTTTTGTTCCTTTTGTTTCCCATTCGATATCTAGAACTCACTTTTGACGCACCGTGGTGCGTTTATATATAGAAGAGGGTAGAATATTCTGGAAGGTTTGCGTCATTATTCCATCAATTCGATTAAGTTCGAAACGGGCTGTTATTAGATTCATTGCTTGTGCCTTCCAAGGTAATGAGTGTTCGTTGTTTATTTGTAACTAGCCTCCGCTCGCGACTTCGTTCGCGTGGAATAAATATCTTGGGGTAACGCACGCAGGAGAAGCTCTCAAAAGGAAAAAAACGATTTTTAAACATTCTTCATTGGTGCTCCGCTCCTATTGGACTTAGCTTGATGATATATAGCCTGTCCTCGATAAATGAGCTATATAATATTAAAATAATTTTTCAAATCGGACAAATAGTTCCTGAGATTACCCCCGACAACGTCACAAATTTTACCTCTTTATAATATTAGTATAGATAAGAGTTCGCATATAGACTATAACACTACGATTATATAGTTTTAAGTAGACAGTATGAAAAGAGAAACAAATAAATTTTGATAGAAAATAATAAATGTTACCTACTATCTCCTTTTCTTACGTGACGAAATTCAATACTGCACCCTCTCCGTAATTATGTCTGGCATATACATAACTAGAATGTATTAATAAAAGTTATCTAAATATTAAGTTCAAATACAATAATAATTGACATAGTTCTAGAAGAAAACAACAAAAACAATATTTAAATAAAAATTGTATTAATTTACAGCACTAACAGCCTCACCCGATGTCATCCCGGAAAGCAGAGTCAATAGTGTAGACAGCAGATATCAATCAAGAGAAGATTTTCACGTTGTCACAAGAAGTACTGATGTATGTATTAAAATATTTCATACAATTATTATTCAATACATGTATTTCGCGACAACGCGAAAGGTATGACGTCATGCGTGATGACGTCACCCGTAACATCAATAATAAAAAAGTTTCCCTTTAAATGGATTTGTAGGTGTGAAGGGTCTGAATGAGAATAATCCTACTCTTTTTTTCGAACTGCTCGAACCAAAACCAAAAATGAAAAATATATCTTACAGTACCCATGTCATTATTATGTGTGCACGTATGTGAGGTGCAATATTGTATGTGTGATGAACTAGTGAATGCGACATGAGAGTATCGCGCCAACATTCCAAGGGAGCGATCCTAGGTTTGAGACACTTCCGAGGAGGGCCGCGGCGGGTGTACGGGAGAGAAATTTATCGCCTGATTTTACACACTTATACTCGAGTGGTACGGGAGGGTAATGACTAATTTTTTGAGAGTAGACAGAAACTCTATATACATATAATAAAAAAAATATTTAGGTTAAATTATTTGAAATAATTTATATATTTCGTAGAAAACTATACCGAAATTGGTCACTTTAAATTTTAAGGTACAATAACATTACAATTTCAGATTTTAACAAAGAAGGAGAAACAAAAAACGGCTGCAGACTTATCAAGATCTCGGTATAAAGCTGTGTTTATAAAATGCATACAGCAGTTCTGTCGGCATCCTGGGTTAGTTTACTCTCTACTTCTTTATAAATCACCCTCTTCTGAACAGCATTGAGAAATTTCTAGAAATGATTGTATGTCTGTACGTTTTCCAATATCGTTTTGGTTGTAACACTTATATACCAGCTTTTGGTTTTAGGTTCAGCACTATAGCATCTTGATCCACATTATCACTAATAACATGCCTAGCTTGTTGAAAAGGAACTAATGATAAAAAAACAGTACGAAATAAGAAAAAAACAATCTTATTAGAAGATTTCGATTAGTATAATCTATACTAATATTATAAAGCTGAAGAGTTTGTTTGTTTGTTTGGTTGAACGCGCTAATCTCAAGAACTACCGGTCGGATTTGAAAGTTTCATTTAGTGTTAGATAGCTCATTTATCGAGGATGGCTATAGGCTACATATCATCACGTTAAAACCAATAGGAGCGGAGCACTAATGAAGAATGTCTCAAAATCGGGCCATTTTTAGAGCATCCGCTGCGTGTCAGTGTCAGTTCTATATGCGTTGCCATGGTAATATGATAACATTCTATCGGAAATATTATTAGGGTTTATTTTGTCTTCCTGTTCAAAAGTTTATTCTACGTTATTTTTAATTCAAATTTTTGATTATAAGTAGTACGTTGCTATCGCAAATATTTTTAAAGTCTATTTTGTGCTGCTATTCTAAAAGGTTAGTAGTAATAATATTCGTCCATCAATACAGGCGAAGGAATTAATCCATACTGCCAATTCTGAAGTTGTAAATATAGGTAGTTGTTATATATTCACTACCCAGTTTTCTTCTATGTCTACGTTGATGTAAAGGTATAAGCGCCAAATATTTCGTAAATTTTTATCTTCTTAATTTTCAAGACCCCAGAATACATGCTCCTTGATATTATTTTTCATTCATTTCACTTATGCACAATAAACAAACCATATTACATAAAACGCCGCTAATTTAACACAATATAGAATCAAATAACACAAGACTATGGATAAAATACAAAATCCCCTACATGACAGATTGAAATACCGCCAAAAACTCCTCAAAAAATTTATTCTACGTTAGTTTTGTTAAGAATATTTGGTTTGTGATATATTATGTATTATAAGAATAAAGTGCGTGTATATAATTTTAAAATAAATACTTTTTGATGAATACATATATCTGCGGTGCTACAAATATCAACATCTTTTCTTTTTATTCTGTCGATATGTCTGTTTGTTTATTTGTTCCGGGTAATCTCCGAAATGGATGGACCTATTTGAACGGTTTTTTTTTTCTTAGAAATGACTACGTTATTGACCTAGCAAGGTCTTAACAGGTTCAACGGACTACAAGTAATATTTGAACGGGAATTCTACGGGCAAATAACTAACTAATTAGCTTTTTTATTTTAAGATAGCGAGTTTAGCAGATGATACCCGCTCCAAAAATAAGACAAACTATAGTTTATAGTATAAAAAACTATAGTTAGGTATACCTAAACCTTGCCCAAAAATCATTTTATATATTGGTTAAAACGGCATGAAAATGCGTTTTTGATTATCTCGAATAGTCATATAGATTCGATACACATATATAATGTACATGTTACCTGTTACTGTAGATGATGTGCGTGTCATACTTACAAATATTTTTGAAAGAGTATTATTGTTATTTACACATCTAATAACAATTTTAAATTTATTTAATACATACAAAAAACGCGTGCAGAGCCGCGGGTAACGGCTAGTGACGTATATAAGTCGTGGTGGCCTAGTGATGTGACCGGTGAAATAATATTTCGATGTCCGCAGGTTGAAACCCCGGCATGTACAAACGAATTTTTCGGAATTCGCGTACATTTACTAGTTTAAATTGGTAACACTATCGGCTGACGGTAAAGGAAAACATCGTGAGGAAACTTGAACCATTTTTTTTTTATTGATTCTTGGTCTGCACCTTTTTTCCGTTTTTTTTTTTATTGTGCGCGTGAAATTTATTTATTTTTACTTATTCAGTATTGTTTTAAGTTAATTCTATATTATTTTTATTGAAATTAACTATTTACTATTTTAGAGTTGATTTTTAGTAATGTTTATTTTTGTGATTATGGTCCTTTATTATAAGCTTGAACCTGAGAAATGTTGTTGTAGTACTACTGTATGTGGAAAAAATATAGAACTCTTGAATTCTCAAAGTTTGAAATCGCCAATACGTCGTGGGCTTTCGTGGTGATTACGCTGATACCTTCCTTCGGGAAGAGGCCTATGGCTTTGCAGTGGGTCTCCTACAGACTGAAGAAAATGATAATGACGATTGGGGTTCAAACTTTCAACAATATTACTCACTTTTAAAATACAACACACGTTAATTCTTTGAGGATATGACATTTTTTTTTTATATCAAAGGAGGCAAACGAACTGGTGGGTCACGTGATGATAAGTGATCACCACCGTCCATAGACACTAGCGACATCAGGGACGTCGCAAGTGCGTTGCCAGCCTGTATATGGGAGAAGAGGGAGGGGAAGGAAAGGGAAAGAAGGAAAAAGGGAGGGACGTGGGCCTCCGGCTCTCTCACTGACCGGACGAAACCCAACAATGCAAGCACTGTTATTTCACGTCGGTTATCTGTGAGAGTGGTGGTACTACCCCGGAGGAGCCGACCCATTCATGCCGAAACCAAAAATAGCTTCAGCGGGGCTCTACCACCTACAAAATTGCCTTGCTTATAAAACGATATCGCTTGTTTTGTTATGAATTATCGCTTTCTGAATTCACTTTATGCAAACATTGAAAAAAATCTATAATTAATATTTCATGAGCTGATAATTCAAAACCAATTTTAACCCCGAAATGCATGACTTTATGTTTTGAATTTTTTTTAACTAATTCGAAAACAACAGCCAAAAGTAACTTATTCATTCACGCCTAAGGTTATTTTGTAAGGTTTTAACATGCTTTCGGAAACGTAAACAAATCTGGGTTTTGAATAAAATAAAGTGGATGTGATATGCAGCCAATCGATACCAATGTGCATTTAGGGGTTGAAAAAAGTATATCTAGTTGTTTGTAGTTTTTAACGGGATCTTAGAATGTCATGTAGTGGACCTTATATTTATAACCTTGTGCTATTTGGTTTTATATTCTATAATATTGTTTGTGTTTTACGTAATTTAGTTGGGGTATTGTGCATAAGTGAAATGTTTGGGATATATTACCATAGAGCATGGATTCTGAGATGCCACAAAAACTCCCTAAAAAGTTCTAACGATAGAGCCACCGTCTTGTTAAAACATGAAGTGATTGCGAGAAACTTGTAATATCATTACTTTCTCGTAGACTACTACTGCCATTGTCAAGTAAGTAACGACATTACAAGTTCCTTGATATAATTTCAATGAACTAACAAGATGGTGGCCATTTTGTTAGAACTTTCCTGGGAGTTTTTGTGGCAAGTCGAAATCCATGCTCCGTGGTATTATTTCCGATCCACTTCACTTGATCACAATAACTTTTTTTGTTTATTGGAGGCAAACGAACAGATGGGTTACCTGATTTTAAGTGATCACGACCATCCATAAACACTTGCAACATCAGAGGCATCGCAAGTGCGTTGATAGACTAAGTTGAAAAGGGGGGGAGAAAGGAAGGGAAGAATGGAGGCGAAGGGGAGGTTAGGTGGGTCTTCGGCGCTCTCACTGACCGAACGAAACGCAACAATGCAAGCACTGTTACTTGACGTCGCTATTCTGTGGGTCGGGTGGTAATACCCCGGACGAGCCGACCCATTCATGCTGAAGCTAGGCTCTACCACCTACTAAACTATACGTAAAACACTACCAACATTACAAAATATAAAGACAAATAACACAAGATTATGGATAACAATATAAAGACCACTACATCACATTCCAAAATCCCTCCAAAAACTTCATTACTTATTCGACAATATACTAAATTGATGAAATTATTATTTCGTTTTCTCCTTTAGACTAAACCTATTTTAAATATGTTTTCTAAATTAATATAAGAAGGAATTTGGCTGTTTGTATGTGTTGTTTATTACATATATTAAATTTGTTTATTGAATGTTTTGTATATTTAATCTTTTTAAAATGGTCGAATAATATTTTATTTATGGAAAAAATCAATAAATGAATAAAACACAAAAATGACGTAACTTTTGTTTATCTATTTTCAGGGGTTTAATATTTTCGATACTGTTTCCGATATTAGAAGTAGTTATATTTTTTCTCGCTGTCGGACACGATCCGCGGGATCTCCAAGTCGCTGTGGTCAATAATGAAGCCCGTTTCTCGCCATGTAAGTATATTTTTGGTTTAAAAACTTCTTTAGGTAAACAATAGTGAACGAAAGTGATCCGTCACACTAGGGTAAGTGACTCTGAGTCGGGTTTACTCAGCTCCAGTCGACTTTAAGCGCGTTTACTCTCCAACGTTTTCCGTTTTCACTTCTATCGTGTGGTCTTAACAAAGCACATTTTCCTTTAACTTTTTTTTATACATTTCTTACACTGAAACAACTATTACTATACATATTTGGTTTAACCTAAAAGTCGTTTTAAACGAGGGATTCAAATTTTGTATCAAATATATTTAATCTTATATTTAATCACTGTGAAATTTGTATGAATTTTATCACTACTAAGTTTTTAATCATTTTCGTTAGATCTAAATAAAAGGTACATTAACAATAAATACACACTAGCACCATCTAGTGGTAGGTTTTAATAAGATTAATAGTATAAAAACCTCCATAATGGAGTTTTTGGCGGGATCTTAGTCTGTCATGTAGTTAATTTTATATTTTATTCATAATCTTGTGGTATTTGAATCTATATTTTGTAAATTTGGTGGTGTTTCACGTAATATAGTTAGTTTATTGTGCATAAGTGAAGTGAATGGAAAATAATAACACGGAGTATGAAATTTTGAGATGCCATAAAGACTCCCTGGAGGGTTCTAACAAGGGATCCACCAGCTTGTTAGAATATTTAAATAATTACACGACGTTTGTAATATTATTGTACTATAACGTCCATAGAAAGAAAACATTGACACTGGCAAGTGCTTCTTCAGAACCAAAACAAAAAAAAAAGAAAGAAGAAAAAGACGCCTTCATAATTGAGACATATGTTAACGTAACTTAAGATTTTTTACCTCCAACATATAGATGTCATGCGAACAAAGTCACTGGCAATTTTTAGAAAGTATAAAGAACTATTTTATTCCTCAGTCGGTTTAGATATATGCAAGAATGATAGTTTAAAACACACCACGATACTTAAAGACGAGACATGCGGCCTATATATGTTGAGCTGTTGGTTTCTAGAAGAAATGGAAAGGAAGAATTTACATCAGGTATGTGTTAAGAGTAATTAAGAAGTTTTCTAGAACATTGTTCCATAGATTTGTATGAAAAAAAAAATGATACAAATAATGATAGTCATTATTCTGCTGTTGATTATCTGTTGTCCGTTACTGCTATTAACAACGATAACGGACGGTCACAAATGTGCAAACAAGTTTAATAAAAATTAATATTAATGTAATAAAATAAACAGTAATTATTTTATGGAACAAATTTGTAATGCTTTATCTTTTCATTATGTCATAACTGATTCCTGTCGTAATCTGTTTTTTTATGCATATAACTTATACAAAACAATTTCGATGTTTCATATCTGCCACGCGTCCCGTGACAGCTCAATTTTTTTTACGTATACAAAACATTACACCTTAGCAAAAAAGGTGCCGACCAAGTGTCTGCAGAATAGAAATAAAATAATTTAAAAAAATATGTATACGCGTAGTCTGTGAGACTCCATGACACTGGTTAAAATCACGATATTGTAAAAAATGGCAGATAAGCCCTTTTTTGTTTGTACAGAGTGTAATAGCATATTATTCTCGAAGGTTCCATACAATTCGACCGAGGAGGCTAAGACGGCCGTACTTCGAGGCAAAATGTATGGGGCGCTGTATTTCAGTAGGAACTTCAGCGAAGCCCTATCAATACGAATCACGGATGGTTACGCGGAGAATGACGTCATCAATGACAGCAGTATTAACGTCTGGCTCGACATGACCAGTTAGTATACTATTACATATTCTTGAGAGCGTCGGAGGCCCACCTCCCCCCTCCCCTCCCTCCCCCCTTCCCAACCAAAATAGGCTGGCAACGCAATTCCGACTGATCTGGTGTTGCTGGTATCTATGGACAGTGGTGATCACTTAACATCAGGTGTCCCACCGGTACGTTTGCGTCTTATGGTATAGCACCAGAGGCCCACCTCCCCTCTTCCTCCCTCCTCCCCCTTCCTAACAACACAGGGTGACAACGCACTTTCGACTCCTCTGGTGTTCCTGATGTCTATGGACAGTGGTGATCACTTAATATCAGGTGACCCACCTGTCCATTTGCCATATAAAAAAAATCATACAACGACGAGTTGTGAGCACAGAAAAACATTAGTGTTACATCCTAGTCTAAGCCCCAAATCATATACTAACAGATAAACAAGAATTTTGGAAAATGGAAACTGACTGTCTACACATAAGTGTCATAAAAAAAGTCCAAGTTACTAAGAAGCCAGACCAATCAATTAATGACGAAAATTAAAAAACGTCTTAGTACCATACTGCTATCTCTTTCTAGTGGGTATATAATTTTGATCGGTCGAGTTTCTTGCCGGTTCTTCTCGATGGCTGGGTTGTCTCCGAACCGGTGGTAGTTTTTGACGTTCATAAGCGCCTTATTAGCGCCTAAACTGAATAAAGTATTTTTGATTTTGATCTCAAGTGTTACTCCTCCTAACTCAAAAAAATAGTTGCCTTCCGTTTTGCACAAAATTCTTGTTAATTTCTACTTTCAAGTAATATTTCTATCAACATACATATACATATTTCTATCAACATATACTCGTATATACTTATTTATTTCAATAACGCTTGCCCTAAATCATCATTAGGGCTTACACATGTAATAGATTTATCTATGCATTTTAATACGGTATCTGACAACTGAACCGACTTAGACAAGCGCTAGACATAGACATAGTTCATGTATGTACATCAACAGATTTGTCTCTATAATTAATACAAATACCATTTTAACATATTTTTGTGTATTGTAAGTGTTCTTTAAATTATATTTAGAAATAAAAAACGATTACAAAGCGATAGCTTTATTTATTAATATTTTGTTTAAATTAAATTAAAAAAACGTATGTTTGATATTTTTTTGGGAATCTGTTCAATTTGATAAAATCGTTCCGATAAATAAGAATTTTAAATTTTACAATTCTTTAAAAGTTGACTTGACAATTAAGCATTATACAGAAAAATGTTCTACATCACAATTAAGTAATTGATACAGTAGTGACAATATGACAAATCTATTTTTTTGTTAATATCCTAAGCACTTTTTTTTTCATTAATTGTTTACAACAGTATTACCACAGTATACATATGAGAGACAGTACGGAAACTACCTACAAACGCGCCGACGAGAGATTTTAAAAGGTACTCTATGGACAGCACCACGAAAATCGCTTATGGGTCTCGTCGATACGCATGTTCGTGAGAGTGTACCGTTTCCGAGCGTTTGTAGGTAGTTTCCGTATTGCCTCTTATATGTATACTGTAGTATTACTGAGGGCGCTTATATAGTGCCTCATAGTTGAATCATCCGACTGTAATATTCTTAATCACTAGAGACGTGTGCATGCGCCAAAAAGGGGTTGTAAATAAAATTATTTACAAAAAAGCTGTATAAGTATGGTTGCAATTATTTTATGTGTATTTTTCCCTCTGCAAATAAAGCATATTTTTAAAATAATAATGCAGGCGTAACTTGTAGTGGTAGAGCCAAGCTGAAACTATTATTGTTTTTGACTCGTCCGGGGAAGCACCACCCTCTCACAGAAAACCGACGTAAAGTAACAGTGCTTGCATTGTTGCGTTTCGTTCGGTCAGTGAGAGAGCCGGAAATCCACCTACCCTCCCCTTCCCCTTCCTCCTTCCCTTCCTGTCCACCCCGGCCTCCTCCCAAACACAGGCTGGCAACGCACTTGTGACTCCCCTGGTGTTGCAAGTGTCTATGGACGGTGGTGATCACCTAACATCAGGTGACCCATCTGTTCGTTTGCCTCCTATGATGTAAAAAAAAACTGCAAATATTAGATAACTTGAATATAATATTATTTTAAAATAAATTCCAGATCATCAGATATCATACTATTTAAAGAGTCAGTTACACAAAACATACGAAAGTTTCACGAAGCGAACTATGAAGTCTTGCGGACTACCAGAAAACATTATTCAGGTATTCTGAATATAAAAAAAAAATATTATTATTTATAACATATTATATATTGCACAATAAAACGTTATTTAGTAAATGATAATCATTGACAAATCATTCCTCCAATACTTAAATGCTGATTTTAAAAATCTACAAAAGAAACACCAAAAATATATTTAAAAAAATTATCATTTACTAAAAACCATTTTATCAAAAACCCAATCCACTGTTATTATTTGCACATCTAATAACTTTTATGATTTTTTTTTAATCTGCAAAAATCCAAAGCCAATTTAGACTGGTCATTTTAATATCGCTTATTTATTTTGATATTTTATATCCGTATTATTATAATAATTATTTATTATGGACATATCCAAGGTATTTTTTTACATAGTTGTATTGTCATACAAAATGAAATAGACTCACTATTACACAATTACACTGTCACACTTAAAATTGAAAATAGTTTAAAATTGAAAACTGTAGTTTGATTTCATTTGATTTTTTTAATAAGATCTTCATTCTACTAGTCGTTTGTTTGTTTCGAGCTGGCTGCGTAATTGCTTGGATGTTTTTTTTTTTTAATGTGAAACATCTATAGGCGAATCCCAAGCCTGATTTTGGCAGGGCGACACAAGACACAAACTTTGCACTATTAACGAAATACTCAAAAACATCTGCAACCCTATCTGTATAAACCCTGTGTGCAAACGCAGGAGAGTGGAAATACTTAAATACACAATACCAAGATTTTTTTTTTCGTAACATCTATTTTTTTTTTCATGTGACCTATAGGCGCGGGTAAACCTGATTGTTGGCGTGGCGAGTGTATGAGACGTGGCGACGCGATGCCATACGCAAGCGACTGTGCGCAATCTCTCTTACCGCACTGAGCTCGCATACATATAGTGTAATTTGAGATTGATTCGATTCGAACAATTACGATGTTTCACATTTGCCAGGTGTCCCATGACGACTCAAATTTTTTTCTCAAACTGGCTACTCTATTAGTCTAGCAAGCCCTTAACAGCTTCACCGGACAACAATTGCTCGGATGCATCCTATCGTGCTGTATATATATTAGGAGGGTGGAAAAATCTAGAATTCTGACGTTATTATTCGAACGATTCAACAAAATGCTACAATCGCTATTTTAGAATCACTGTTTTGTTTTATACGGTCTTTGTTTTTCTGTTTATACACTCATCAAAAAAGTCTAAGCAACATGTACTAATTTAAATTTTAGAATGGTTCTTCACATTATAACGTTGTATTTTATTTTTAAAATTATCTTTAGGGTTCTATGATGCAAAAATAACAGCTGTTGTCTTCTTTTAATACCAGAAATGAACTATATTAAAATATACTGTAGAAACTAAGATACATAAGAAACTAAACTTTTTTTTATAAAATGAAATTTCTAAAGAAAATGTATTTATTGTAAAAGAATAGAACAATTAAATACAAAGTATGGTCTCCTCTGATATTCAGAACTTGTCGGCAACAAATAATTCATGGAATTAATGAGACTGTTTATGTCATCTTGCGCTATTCGCTCCCAGTAGTCCGGTGAAGCTGTTAAGACCTTGCTGGGTCAATAGCGTAGTCATTTCGAAAAAAAAAAGGTATTCGCTCCCAATGGAATTGTAGCAAATCCTTCAGCTGTTGGGTTGTTGTCGCTCCGTCCAAGTCCTTCAAAACACGTCTCTGGAGCATGCCCCATGCGTGCTCGATGGGGTTGAGATCTGGCGATTGTGCAGGCCAGGGCAATATCCGGATGTTCTCCGTTGCAAAGTATTCACTGGTTCGCCGAGCTGTATGTGAACGCGCATTGTCATGCATTAACCTAAAATCGGAGCCAAAGGTTTGTGCAAATGGGTAGACATAAGGTCTGAGAATATCCTCAATGTAATTTTCAGCATTCATGTTTGCATTTACAAAAACGAGCTCAGTTCGCCTGTTCTTCATAATACCCGCCTATAACATAACTGTTGAGCCATTGTATGGATGAACTTCCTGAACGCACCTGAGCCTTTCAGTATTTCCGGGCCAACGATACACTCGCACCCTTCTTGTATCAGGCTTAAACCCGAATCGCGACTCATCGGAAAACATAATTTTATCCCATTGTTCCTGGGTCCATGTTATGCGTTCTCTACGCCATTCATATCGACGAGCGCGATTCCCGTGACGTATCGGTGGGCACCTGATTGGGCATCGAGCTCGTAGGCCGTACTCATGCATTCGATTTCGCACAGTTTGAGGACTTACATCAACACCACTTGATATTTGTAGCCTCAAACTTATCTCTCGAGCGGTTAACATCGGCTGGCGTCTTACAGTCAGTTGTATGTACCGGTCTTGCCGAGTGGTTGTACTCCTTTTACGGCCTGGATGCTGTTCAGCGGGTTCTCCTGTATTTTTGTAGCGCTGCTAAAGACGACAAATAACACTTCTATGAATGCCAAAATGTCGAGATACCTGAGATTGATTACTTCCCGCTTGCAACATCCCTACAGCTCTTTGCATTTCATCTGCCATCAAATGACGTCGCTTCATGACGTAAAGAATATCTAACAATTCAATTTTGTCGCTAACTTTATTTAAATGGTTGGTAAAATTATAAAATCAAGACTAAACGTAGCAATTAAAACGCACTTAAATTCAAACAAATTCGCAGTCATTTGAATTTTATGAAAAAACAAAACATAATCAAATTTTTTTTTTACAACCAGCCAGTATGTCATCAATAACAAAAAAGTTTACTTACCTACGCACTTTGTTTGAGTAAATACTTAGAAATCAATTAATATGAATGGTAAAATTTGTAATATCACGCATGTTGCTTAGACTTTTTTGATGTGTGTATCTAGCAAAATTTAAGCTTTATCCATAAACAATCATGATGAATATTTTACTACTGTATTTGTTTTAATTAAAATTGAAAACATCTACAGAATATGTAACTTAGCAATTAATTTGTGATCTGTGACTTTATGTAACAACACCTTGGATAAATCCATAAATTGTATATAGTATTTCTATGCATGTGTATGTATGTATATGTATTCACAATATTATGTAAAGTTTCAGACTCGACCTGTTTCTCATTGTGTATAAAACTGCATAAGGTAATGTCAGCCACATTTCTCAAATCAATTCCATTGTTCAATGGACATATAACTGTGTATTTATATATAATCATGTTTTTTTTTATTTAATAGATAAAGTATTGGTGGGACGCTTATTATAAACATGTTATTATTAATTTTATAAGTTTATTTAAATTAAATTGCTTGTTTATATATCTGAACATTAAATTAAACATTGTGCATATTCTAATAACATAGTTATTATTTTTTAAAATTAAAAAAAATGAAGTATTGCCTAAACACTAAAATTTTTTGTACTATTTTTTAATTTATGATCCGTTTGTCGTAGTTATGTAAATAAGTATATAATTTTAGTACAATTTCATTATTTTTAGTAAAATTAAAATCAAAAATAATAATCACAATAAAAAAATAGTTGACTTATCTAGATACATTTTTAGGGAGTCCTGACTCTTTTAAAAGGGTGGTCGATAAAGTCAAATGCAAATGTGCGTTTTTTTTTTCGAACTGGCTATGCTATTGGCCTTGCAAGGCCTTTACAGCTTCACCGGACTATAGACCAATGTGCGTCTCAATAATCGAATATTAGGTATATAGGAGGAACATCCAACAATTCTGGCAATATTCCTGAACATTTCCTCCCGTATAAGAAAGAGCTTTTGTTCATTTTGTTAAATAAGGGATTACTAAGACCCTCTACTATACTGGAATGCGATCACCATACACATAGTTAATATACTTTCAATTTGATTAGACATATTTAGGGGATATGTTAGAGAGATTTCATCCTTGTGATTGACCCTAACGATCGATACAATAAAATTACAGGGTGTAATTTATACAGATTTTAGTCGGTTCGATTTCCGGGTGAAGCAAGAGAATTTTCAAAAATCTTTGAATTCATTTTTATTTATTTTCAAAAATAAAGGAATAATTCTTTGGAGAAAAATTTGCTATCACTATTATTGAGATTATTTTTCTCTCCAGGTGGCATTAAAAAAATCCACCCTATATATAGTTGACGTAGGTTTTTACTTGATATTTACCAACTATATAGATAAAATCTGTCATATATACGTCCTTCCATGGTCATTCGTCAATACGTGGTCACTTTTGGTCATTATTTAAGGTATATATAAATGAACAAGCAAGCATAAATCAGTAATATTGCATAAACTAGTATTGAAATCATCTATTTGTTGACAATTCATAATTTTAATAGATTCCAGTGCATTTCGAAGAACCGATCTACGGCAAGATGGACGCTGAAATGGTGGGGTATATGGCGCCTGGTATTCTTATGACGTAAGAGATCTTTTTTAATACTAGCTATAACATTTAAAGAATGGTGAAGGTTCCAGGTTTAAAAAATATATTAATTTACAATTAGTTGTGCCCTCAACTTCTTACAAAACGTGTCTAATAAAGTCATTTGAATATATTAATTATCTAATTGTATCTCGTTCTTACGTCGCGCTGTACTGACCGAACGAAACGCGACAATGCAAGCACTGTTACTTCACGTTGGTTTTCTGTGAGAGGGTGGTACTACCCCAGGCGAGCCAACCCATTCATGCTAAAGCCAGTGATAGCTTCAGCGTGGCTTTACTACCTCTCAAAAAATAAATGTTTCGGCTCGACCGGGGTAGTACCATCCGACCCACAGAAATATCGACGTGAAGTAGTGCTTGTATTGTTGCATTTAGTTCGGTCAGTGAACGCGCCGGAGGTCCATGTACTCACTCTCTCCCTTCCCATCCTCGTCTTCCCTGCTCACCCTCCCCCAAACACAGGCTGGAAACGCACTCGCTAGTGTCTATGGACAGTGGTGGTCACTTAACATCAGGTGACCCACCTGTTCGTTTGCCTCCTATGATATAAAAAAAATCATGCTGAAATAGCTTCAGCATGACTCTACTACTGATTGTCCTGATTGTGCGGTATTTCCAGGATTTTGTTCTTCCTGGCGGCGATAGTTACTTCGACATTGATGATAACTGATCGACTAGAAGGTGTTTGGGAACGCAGCGCCGTCGCGGGAGTGAAACCGCGGGAGATGCTTAATGTACACATCACTTTACAGTCCATTATTATTGTTATGCAGGTAAGAATGCTCCAATTCACCGTCTTGTTAATTATCTTTCGCAATTAATTCTCACTGTTAAAAAGAATTCGTGATAAAGACGGTGAGCCTATACTAGAATTTTCATGTTTTTTTGGGAATTCTGACAATTGATGTTCAGGGTTATTTTTTCCCGTTCACTTTCCTTGTTTTCAGTAATAACGCCATATTTCAGAAACTGTCATCAATAATATATCGTATATAATATAATGAAGTAACGCAAGATTCTGAATAAAATTTATAAATTATAATAGTACAAATTATTGCTAAGTAGTTTATTAATTTTTTGGGCATTTCGTCACTCTCATATCCCCTTCATCTCTCTTCCTCCATCTTCATTGCCTTTGTCCTACACATAATTTACTTCCTCCTACACTCCATCCCCTTCTTACCTTTCATTCCCTTCTCATACCATTCTTTACCCATACTTTCCAACCTTACACTAACTAGTCAAACCTTGGCCCTGTCTTTCATCGATTACCTGTACTCTCTTTCTCCTTAACTCTACACTCCATCCCGTACCCCACCGTTCTACTATTTTTTCTTTAATTACCAACTCATTCCTTCTACCTTCCACAATTTTCCGCTACCTTCGACCCTTTTATTCTCTATTCTCCGCCGCTTTTTTCTATCTTCTACCTCCCCACACTCTAACTCCACTACTCTTGACATGTTCCCCTATTATCCTAGATACATACCATTGACCAGTGTCTAATCACTCTTACATAATCTCCCGAGTAATCTCTAAGCCATATAAATCTTTCAGACAATAGAAATGATGGCGTTAGCATTCGCCGGCTACGGGATCCCCTCTAAAGGATCAAAACTAGCGTGCGGTCTCTTACTCTTCCTTCAAGGCTTGTCAGGAATGTGCTACGGATTCTTCCTATCCGTGTATTGCACTACCCACACGATGGCATTTTTCGCCGCAACGGGTAGTTTTTACCCGATGATTTTACTCTGTGGTGAGTACGTTAATGATTGAATTAGGTTTTTATTTCATTCTAACATGTTTTTTTTTCTCGAACTGACTACGCTATTGACCTACCAAGGTCTTAACAACTTCAACGGACTACAATTGTAGCACGGAAAAGTGACTACACTATGCCTGATGGTAAACACAGTTCAATCCAAAAACAATGGCGACGACCGAGAGACAAACAGTCCATCCCCGGTCACCTAAACCTAACCTGCGTAAGTGTCTCTTCACGTTACGCTTGAAGGACATGGGGTCCTCCAAGATAGGAGGGAACACACTGGTCAGAAGATTGGCCAGAAGACTGACAGCCTCACGGTACAGCAGATATGACGTTGCGAACTTTTTAATTCGTAACCAGATACTAATTTAATTCACAGGTCATTTTAGGAATGTACCTTACAATAGTTGGTAATTGTCACTCTTAAACTGACAAAATTGGTATAGATTTTAAGATAGACCACAAGGCATTTCAATTACAAGGGCGTGCGAACGTTATTTTTTATGTCTCAATATTCTTTATTATACTCGCCATTTAGTTTTGTTTTCTATATGCTAATTTTGATTGTCGCAAATGAATTCCTTTTCACTTTTTCATTTATTTCTTATTCATTATTTGTCTTCGTTCTTAATTTATTTTTGCAACATTATTAAAATAGTGTAAGTTCTATCAATTTGACAAAGCGTTCTAGGTTTTCAGTCTAATGTGATCTTATTATTGTTATTACTAAATTAATCATCGGACTGTTGCATTATCCACGAAGTGTAAATAAATAAAATTGGTTTTGGGATTATGACGAAAAAAGTAGCCGAAGTGTTGTCATGTAGATATGAAATGACATCGCAACAGCATACCGACGAAGATGACGGTTATTTTATATCAAAGGGAGCAAACGAACAGATGGGTCACCTGATGTTAAGTGATCACCACCGTCCATAGACACAACACCAGGGAAGTCACAAGTGTTGCTAGCTAGTGTTTTGAAGAAGGGAAGTGGAGAAGGGGTAGGTGAGGAGGGATGGGCCTTCGGCGCTCGCACTGACCGAACTAATCGCCACAATGCAAGCACTGTTACTTCACATCGGTTTTCTGTGAGAGAGTGGTACTACCCCGGCTGAGCCGACCCATTCATGCTGAAGCTAGTAGTAACTTCACCGTAGCTCTACCTCCTACATATTAAATATATTCGCGATGTTAAAATTAAATATACTTATTTCCAGGTATACTTTGGCCATTAGAAGGCATGTCTATGGGTTTACGTTACGTAGCCTTAGCACTTCCGTTCACAATACCGACTTTATCACTTCGCAGTATGCTCGAAAAGGGCACTCCCATCACAGAACCGGCTGTGTACAACGGGTTCATAGTAACCGTAGTATGGATATTGGTGACTTTATCTTTAATTCTGTTAAGACTTAAATTCAGGAAAACGTAGTGAATACTGTTAAATAAACATTTATATAGTGTTTTAAAATGGTGGAGTCAATTTTTTAGTGTTAAAGTCGTATAGGTTAATATATGGTATAATATATGGGCGAATAAAGAATATGTAATATTAAAAGAATCGATTAACTTTTTCCAAGGTTATTCCTACGAGTAAATGTATGTGTTCATTTTTCAATGATTAATTTTGCAAAAAATATTCAGAATTTTGATGATTGTTCGTCCGATGTATAAAAATACTAAACAAGTAGGACTTGTAATAAAGTTAATTGATTCAATATACGCCTCTTATTTTAATTATATAAAGTGTATGTGAATATAATAGATATTATTAATTAATAAAGTGTTGTTTATAAAAAACGGAATAAATTCTGTTGCATTTGGCTTCTTTGTTTTTGTTAATCAATTATACAGTAACCTCGATAAGACAAACCCAGATAATATTAAAATTACATTTCTTGACTTACTTGAAATCCTTTTTTTTAACGTGGGGAAACCCCTATGGATACCCACGCTCCCGGGGGAGAGGGTGGGTTATGTCCGACTCGCACGGACTAAAACCCCACGGTGTACCGACCAACCGCTTCCTCCTGTTGGTCCTCTGTTGGCGAAGACGGCCACTGAGAGGGTCCGCCGCGGGCCCTCTCCGCCGCCTCCTTTTGCGAGATGACTTCCTCGCAATAGGAGGCCACTACTCGCCACGCTTGCTCGCTGCCGAGCATGGACGAAACCACGCTCGGCAGCGACAAATCCTCCCCCACCACCGCCGCCAGAGTGCTGCGCTCCACCTCCCACGCGACACACTCAGAGAGAGTGTGCTGCGAGGTATCCTTCTCAGCGCCGCACTCATGGCAGGCGGCGGTCGGCTCCCTGCGAGCGACCAACCTGAACGACAGGGAGCCCCATCTCCCAGTCCACTCCCGCAGGACCGGGCGGACGGCGTCAACGGTGTACATCTCGAAGCGCGCGTCTGCCAGGTCCTGCATCCACCGCTCTACCGCCTCCTCCCGCAACTCCTGCCTTTTGGCCTCTATTTCCCTGGGAGCCGGAGGCTCTCCACTACGTTTCCTCACCGCCGTGAATTCGTATACAGCGGCGAGAACTCCTGCCTCCAGCTCCCAAGGAAGGGAGCCGGCGAGCGTGAAAGCCGCCGCCGAGGACACCGTCCGGTACGCCCGGATAGCCCTCAGCGCCACCGTGCGCTGCGCATTGTGAAGCGCACGCACTTTGGCGGTACCGAGGACATCTGCCCAGACCGGTGGCCCGTAAGCGGCCATCGCCCGCACGATTCCCATGTACAGTCGGCGGCAATATTGGGGAGCAATCGGCCGAGTGCCGCCGCCGCCGCTCTAGCAATTCGTGGCCCGAGCCCTGCGAAGTGGGGCTCGAACCACCAGCGCCCGTCCAGGGTGAGGCCCAAGTACTTCATTTGGGCTCCCACCCTGATCCGGGCGCCCTCCACCATAATGTAGGCCCCCGGTGGTGGCCCCCGCCGAGGCCCATGGAAAAGTCTGGCCTCGGTCTTCTCGAGGGCCACCCTGAGGCCCAACCTCCTTATGCGCCTGACCACGAGGGTTATGGCCACCGTGGCCAGGCGCTCCACCTCCCTCCATTCCTCACCCCCGGCTACGACTAGGGTGTCGTCAGCGTAGCAAATTAGGCGCGCTCCATAAGGGAGCGCGCCGCGGAGCACCCAGTCGTAGCGCCTGTTCCACAAGAGCGGCCCCAGGACCGACCCCTGTGGAACCCCCCGCCTTGTAGCCCGCCGGATCATTCGCACGTCACCGTCGACGTAGGCGACCTCCCTGTCTTCCAGGTACGAATCCAACAGCCGCCGCAGGTACAGGGGCACTCCGAAATATCGGAATGCCTCCCGTATGACCCCGTGTGGCAAGCTGTTGAAGGCATTGGCGATGTCTAAGGACACCGCTAAGACCCTCTCCCCTTGGGAGGTCGCCTCCGTCACTTACTGGATATTCATGTACACTTAATAAGTAACTTTAATAAGTTTTAATTACGTTATAGTTACGAACCAGAATTTTAACATGTTACTTAGGTAACTATGTTTCCACAGTAGCCAGATAGTTTTAATTCCTCGCCAGACAAACATATAGAGTAGCTATAGGTGCAAGCATGCGGCAATATATATCCAAACAGATGCTAATTAAATATGTACTAAATTAGGCATTTTGCAGCGCTTTATTGCGTATCTTCCAGATACTCAATAAATATATTGTGCCACAAGTACACGTTACTGTTATTGCTTGTGCAGTTTAGACCAAATGTAATTCACTTTTGATAAAGCATCATCATCGGGAGACATTAAAAATATTAATTTGTGTCATTTACAAAATAACAATATTATTTTTCAAGAGACAATAAAAAAATATACATCAATATAAAATAATGAAAGTCTGGCATTCAACTGGCTCTTAGACTATCCGGAAATTCTACCACAGTGCGCGGACCGTCTGCTAGGGATTTTTTCCCGTGCGGTTTTTATTTCGCACCGCAACTACAACTCGGCCTTAAGACTAACTCGTCGATTTTTGTATTTAGCAATACTTGGCTGCTTTCATTGCTTCGATCAACTTTACTCACTTTTGACGTGACAACGTCTTATAAATTGGTTTGCCGGGTGACACTTCAAGAAACTGCGTTACGCTCCGCTCACGTTATGCGCTAACAATGAGAGCGAGTGAGAGGCACGCGTCCCTTCCACTCGGGCATGGTTAGCCCGCCTAAGAGCGAGAGAGACTACTATACGAATGAATATTCACATTAAAATTATTTTACCACTCAAAGTCGTTGTCACGTAAAACTTTCGCCCGTATACCGACTTTACAGGCAACCAAATTTTTTTAACTTACATCTGTAGATAACAAGAATAATGAAATAAAACAACAATCAGATATAAAAATTTATATTATAGGAAATATTTTGGATTCAACAACATATCTTACCGAGCGTAGCCGCCCGCGCCTTCGCTCTCCACTATCATGGCACTTATATTGAGACAATATTATTCAAATTAAATGCTGTTTATTACCATAGAAATACATTATAAACCCTCTACGCATTCCATTTAATACTCTTTGCAAATTTTTGAAGACAATGTTATTTTTTATTCAGTTATTGTTAATCCCACGTGTAGTACGTAACTTTTGGATAAAATTTAATAACAAAGTTTTCCTTAATTTGTATTATATAAAAGACAAGAGGCGGAATTCAAAGCTTATTTTATAATCAATTCAATTTAATTAGAAATAGCTGTTCGAATACTATTTCCCGATGGAAAACTAACTATTCAGTAATTCATTAAAAAAAAAAAACAACTTTTACGAGAATAAATCAGAGGCAAAGGCGCGCGCGTCCTACGCACCGTCTGCACAATATTTTCGTTGTCAACTAACGTTCCGAGAGGTATTCACACGATTCCAAAACACAGTTCACTAAAAAAAACAAACGCCTATTCACATACTTCAACGCACAGCGACATATCACATTTTACAAGCAACGCTTCCGTTGATCCCTCGATGCAGGAAAGAAATAAGGACCCGATTGTATCTTTGTCTGCGCCAGTTTTTTTTTTGCCTAACTATATACTAAACTTATATTATTATCTCACTCTTTCACTCGTGCACGCACGCACACGCGCACGTACGCTCGTACGCACGCTCGCACGCACGCTCGCACGCAATCATGCATCCACGCACGCATACTCTCTTTCACTCACTCCTCCTTAACATCTATACACTACAATTCATTATTTTTTACACTGATATCATGGGGACAGTCAATTCCTATTTTACTAATATTGCTTTCGAAGCATTTACAATTAACATTGGCCCTTAACTTATAATAGCGTATAAGTATTGTAAATTACGGCAGCACATAGCGCTATGTAACGTATACCTATTAATTTTAGAATAAAGGTAAACTGTATATAGCGCAAGCACATATGAATTACAGCGGACTTAGAAAGAAAATACAACCTTTACAATGAGGTGAAAAGGCGAAACCCGCAAGGCTGTATGTATATCACACTTTGACTAATTTTTTTTTTAACAGTCTACACACAAGGTAGCGTCGTGAGGAATTGAGCCCGCCCCCTTACATAAAAAAAAATAATTAAAACTTAACATATAAGCCTATACAAATTTTAACATCAAAATGAAATGTTAAGAGAGAGAGAGAGAGATTAACAACACAAGATTATGGAAATGCCCGATTACTGCCGACGAAACAAATTATTAAAATCAAAAACATATTAAAAGCACGTTTCTGAATATGTAAAGAATCCGATTATTATTATTTTTTGGTGGCATTACATTACGATTACATGTTAATACTTTTTTATTTCATCTGAAAAAAGAGATCAGCTATGTTTTCATAATATACGTTTCATTCGGACCTTTACTTAAAAGCTTTTTTGAATTAATAAAATAAAACAATTTTGCAAAATAAAACACTCGAATTATAAAAAAATCGAACATTTAAAATACGAATTAAACCACAGACCATTTATAGGGTTGTAGACACTAAGAGAATATAAGTATATTATTTTTCGATAGTTTATATCGAATACTGAATATCACATAATAACCTAAAAATAACTTTTAATATGGTAAAGATAAATTATTAGATTAATTCAATAGCCAATCAAATCATTAACTCTTGTACTCACGTCACCAGAAACACTAATCATAGAGCGTGACGTCATAGCTTCCGAAACAATGTTTTGACCTCTGGTATTCATACGAAAATCAATTGTTTGAAAGGTGTGACGTCATCCCGTGGCATGACAGGCATTTAATGGAAGTATTTTAAAATAAAAACATACTTTTGACATTTAAATTTAAAAAAAAAAGGAAAATAGAGTTATAATAGATTAAATAAAGTGTCTACCTCCCTATTATTTTATGTGAAATGATAATATGACATTAAAAATGTCATTTTGCTGTCAAATGTGTCAGTCGGCTACTATAGGGTTAAAACCGCTTTAAAATCCTTACAATAGGAGACACACAATGCATCGCGTATGGGAAAAGATGTATCTATTTCTTCATCAATTAAAAAAATATTTCGTTTCAAACATAATTTTATAACGACTCCTAAAAAGCTTTACACGAAAGTACAAATATATAGAAATAACTCTGTACAAGTGTGGACAAAACATTGCCAAATCGCGTCTCAAATATATTCACGAAGGACACGTCAAGTCCAAAGTATTGTGACATAATATTACTATATTTATATGTATTTTATATATATTTGTTCAGGCCTTCATTATATAACTAGATATTTACATTTTTTTTTATCACTAATTTTTAAAAGTGTCCGCTAAAAATGAAACTAGAATCACATTTTTTTCAATTATTTCCACTAACAAGCCGGAGAAATTCCGCGGGTCACCAGTCTTGATGGCCCGATAGTTGAGTGTCGTTTAGGACGAACCTATGTTCTAGGAAGACTGGAATTATTGGAAAGCACGAGACTAAATTATCACGTACGTGACTTAATAATATTAAATACCTCATTAACCCATCCTTGTTATGTTAAAATGAACGAGACGATAAAATAAGTTTCACTTGTTTTTTTTTTTAAATTAACGTTCCATCAAGACTTGCGATGTGTTCTGTAATAACTGACCAGATTCTTAAGTAAAAGAAAATATATTCACAAAGTCTTAATAACAACAAAATACATAATAATAATGACGTAAACAAATAAAGTATTGTAACAAAAAAAAAAACATTAAAAAGTTCTTCCATAAGGCATACGTACGTGCCCTAAAGACATCAATCAATGTGGCGGTGATATATTTAATTATATATTTACGTATTTATTATAATTGGTTATGTGAGCAAAAAAGTCGATTGGTATAAATAACTCTACAACTATAACTGTATACAAATCTAAGAGGAATAATTTAAAAGACGCGACATTCATATTTGGACAACACATGTTTTACTAACGAACTTAAGAACCAGAGCACAAAATACCGATTCTTTTGGTTTCTTAATGCAACCTAAGTTGATTTTTCTAGGGATCCTGTCGAGATTTTAAGCCACCCTAAGATGATTTTCAAGACATCATGTTAACTTTTCAAATCATCGTAAATTGATTTTCAAAGTATCTTATTTATTTTTCAAAGCATAGTACACTGATTTTCAGGGCATCTTATTCAGTTTTCAAAGCATCGTGCATTGATTCTCATGGCATGTTATTTATTTTTCAAAGCATTGTTCATTGATTTTCAAGGCATCTTATTTATTTTTCAAAGCATCATACATTGATTTTCAAGGTATCTTATTTATTTTTTAAAGCATCGTAAGTTGACTTTCAAGGCATCTTATTTATTTTTTAAAGCATCGTAAGTTGACTTTCAAGGCATCTTATTTATTTTTCAAAGCATCATACATTGATTTTCAAGGTATGTTATTTATTTTTTAAAGCATCGTAAGTTGACTTTCAAGGCATCTTATTTATTTTTCAAAGCATTATACATTAATTTTCATGGCATCTTATTTATTTCTCAAAGCATCGTTCATTGATTTTCAAGGCATTTTAATTATTTTTCAAAGCATCGTAAGCTGATTTTTTAAAGATATCCTAAGCGAATTTTATTACACAAATTACGTAGATATTTGTATATTGTCTATATTTTGAACGTATCATAAGTTTATTTTCGACCACGTTTAGAAAACCTCAAACTTATAGAAAACTTCTCATATTTCCTTATTTATCCATACGTTTTCACTGCAAAAATGTGATGACCGAAATTTATAAATTCCAACTTTAAACATAAACCAATAAAATTAAATATAAATGATTTATTTAGTGATATATAGGGGTTATTCCCTATATACATTACCATCTAAATACAGGAATATTATCCCAATCGACTTTTAAACGATATCTTTATACAAAACTAACAGTATCATATATTTATCGAATATTTGCTTACTTATGGACAACTTTTAGTTTGTTTCTCTGTTGTTATTTTATCACGCGATATTAAATCGTGCAATTTAATAAGACATAATTTTCTACTCGTCACGAGACTACTTGAAATGCATGGACGGAGAGAACACTTTTAAAATGAACCATTTCCATATAACCTGTATTGTTCTCTGTGATATTCGCTTTTATTATATGTTTGTTGTATTATCAATTTCTAATTAAACAATGTACTTTGAAATGACGATGCTATAAAGTAGGGAACATACTAAGTCCCTCGCGTACAGCTGCCGAGATACAACGATGATTGCTTGAAAAATATACTTTTGAACATAAAAGCAATAGGTAATCTAGAGAATTATTTATCACAAGACTAAGTTCCAAACACAATGTTTGCTTACATTGAAAACGACCAGCATATTGTAGATATAATGTAATGCAAATTGTTAGAAAGCGTATCGTGTACGAATTCGTATTTACAAACTTGCACTAAAAATCCGTATTTACGACCTGGAGCTGTGGATCCGTATTTACGATCTTGAACTAGAAGTTCGTATGTACGACATGGAGCTGTGGATCCGTATTTACGATCTCGCACTAAAAAGTTCGTATTTACGACATGGAGCTGTGGATCCGTATTTACGATCTC
>JACEII010000032.1:4481248-4515956 GCA_014332785.1 Antheraea mylitta
TCGGTTGTTAAAGTGCTGAGGGAGTTCTGTACAACCGCTATCGGTTGGTAAAGTGCTGAAGGAGTTCTGTTCTACCGCTATCGGTTGGTAAAGTGTTGAGGGAGTTCTGTTCAACCGCTATCAGTTGGTAAAGTGTTGAGGGAGTTCTGTTCAACTGCTGTTGGTCCACTATCGGTTGGTAAAGTCTTGAAGGAGTTTTGTCCAGCCGCCATCGGTCGGTAAAGTGTTGAAAAAATTCTGTCCAACCACTGCTAGTTGATAGTGTTAAGGGAGTTCTATCCAATCACTATCGGTCGGTAAAGTGTTAAAGGAGTTAGAATCGTAAAACTGCCAAGTGTCACTCATCTGTATTAGAGTAAAATGGTTGTATTAATGGATAAGTAGCGATAAGTGTGTTTCCTATGTTCTGATATAAGATATCATAATAAACCAAGGTGTTTCTATATAAACAGTGTTATTATTTATTACTGAACAGTACAAGAATGAGGGTTGATGTATGTTACCTTCTTTCTCTTTGCGGTCGCGGCGACGCGTCTCGCCCGCAGCGGCTGTCGGGGCCGCGCGGCCGCCTCGCGCGACGCCTCCAGCGTCAGCTCCCCGCGCCGCGCGCCCCCCGCACCCGCCCCTCCACCTCCACCAGCGCCCCCCACACCCGCACCCCGCTCGAACACCCTAACAAACACCCACATATCTCAACGTCGCAATATTAACTCATCAGCTTCCATAACTGATAAACTGTCCAAAACCTTAAAAGTTAAGATCTATAAGAACGTATAGATAAGGAAAAGGAACCTACCTCATAAGGAAAAGGCCAACAGACTGATAAAAAACTTTGATTTTTTTTATATCATAGGAAGCAAACGGACATCGTCCATACATAGTAATACCAGGGGAGTCACAAATACGTTTTCAGCCTGTGTTTAGTGGAGGGTAAGAGGGAGCGAGAGACACCCGAACACAAATTTAGTTACAAAATACGTATTATATTATATACACATAGTGTAACATGTAGATAGCTTAAATATAAATTAATGCCAATTCTAGACTTGCATAATAACATTTCAACTTTGTTTTATATTAGTCTCTGACATTATGTTCATGATGAGAATTGTAAGAATTACGTCTTACAATAGAACACATATATATTTTTCTTTTTTTATAGAATGCGGAACAGTTACTACTTATATTTATTATTAAATAAAGACGAATATAGCATAGACGTTTTTACACAGTACTTGACTTTTGATATATTGGATAAGAACAACAAGTCTGGATTTTGAAAGAATGTTTAAATTAATTTATCACAAACTCATGATAATTATCTAAAATATTTCTTACGATCCCAAAAAACCTATAAGGGCATTCTTAATGTCACTTTTTCATTTCATCAAGTTCTAATCATTACAGGAGTAAGCAAGTTTTTACTTCAAAAATGTTGACAAACCTGAAGAAACCATTATAGGAGCCAGTCATTAGCCGTAGATCATCACCGCTCCAACAGCACTCAAACTTGTCAAAGATGCAGTCATTCTCATAGAGCGAGCAGAGCTTCGAACGCAAGTACTCGTGCACTGGGTAAGTCTCCACGGGCTTCGTCTCCATCCTCAGGTCCCACACTTTCAATCCTAAGTAATCTCGTGACATCATATACCTGAAACAACACATTGTTCAAATATTTAATAAGTTTTTTATTATTTGCATCTAAAATACCAAATTAGATAATTTTATAACGAGGCCAAACTTACAGTGAAAAAAATATTAGCCGAAAATCATCCTATTGTCTAAATATTATGGCCAAATATAATGGACTTATGCATGAATATAATGGAGTTATGGTTAAATATAATGGGATTATGACCGTATATAATGGAACTATAGTCGAATATAGTGGAATTATGGTGGAATATAATGGAATTATGGTTGAGTATAGTGGAATTATGATTGAGTATAGTGGAATTATGGTTGAATATAATGGAATTATGGCCGAATATAGTGGAATTATGGTTGAATATAGTGGAATGATCGTTGAATATAATGGAATTATGGCCGAATATAGTGGAATTATGGTTGAATATAGTGGAATTATGGGCGAATATAATGGAATTATTACCAACGGACGACTAAGTGGCTAACGTACCTGCCAGAGTTACTGAGCTTAACGTCACTAATAGATGAGATGATCTCTGAGAAGAATGACCTCGCGTGAGGGTCCTCCGGTTCTTCAAAGAGCTTAGCGTGCCGGTCGCAGAGCGCCGCCGCTCGCATGTCGCACAGACGTATCGTACCTGTAACATAAGCACACCATCTTTAATAATATTATAAACTAGCTGATACACGCGACTTCATCTTCCTTTTTCATTGTTGAACCATTACGTTTTATCTACACAATAAAAAAACATAAGCGTCATACCGCTTACCCCAGAGCAAGAAAAGCAGTGTATAAAAACTGGAAATCTTACAAAAATTAAACATATTATATGAACAATTAAAATTGGATTTAGCTCATTTTGATCAGCTCACTCGGTCCTCATTCTAAAGAACTAACATGAAAGATTAATTTAAAGTAAAGTTATTAAAATTACAAAAACCAAGTTTTGTATAATCACTACGTGCTTAGCGGTATTAATATATCTATAGATGTTTTTATCAGTTAATTGAAATTATTAGTTTTAATAAAACATTTTATTTGAAGATATTCCAGAGAAATAAGTATATACAAATTATATCAATGAATATCAGAATATGGTATATGTTTATATTGGGAAAGAAATATAAATAACTCACCTTTACTACTAGAATATACAAAGAGATTACATTCAGTCGGGTGGAACTCTGCCGCTGTGATAACCTGAAACAAACCGCAATATTCCCTTGATTCTTTCATCTGACGATGGAAATTTACATTTTCTTTTAAACTTCTTAAGTAAATATTCACTTATACTCACTTATACAATAGTTACATTTATTTGAAAAAAATATGTAATTTCTGGGAAACTTCAAAATATTCTATTTAATAACTTTATTAATATGTATTAAAATTTAATATTCAAATGTAATTAAAACTTTTTAAAGGTGTTGCTGAGAGACATAAGTTTTAGCTCCTAACAATTTACAAATTATGACTTTATTGTTTCTGCTTTGATTTTATATTATCTAGTTAAGATTATTTATTACTAGCTGTTATCCGCGACTTCGTCTGCATGAAATTTAGCGAGGTTGCAACTCATTCTTTAATTTTATTTAGAGAAATAAATACCAACTTATTGTTTAAAATTCAACTTTATAGTTATAAGTAACTTAGAAAATAGATGCGTTTTACTAATAACATCTTAGACCATGTACGTATTACGTTAAGAGTTCCATAATATAATTTATTGTGAAACAGATTATTTTAATTTATATTATGTTTATCATAATAGTGTTCTGACTTACCTTTTCTACCACATAATGCGTGCTGTGGCAGCTTTAAAAGGCTAGTGTGCCTATACAATGTGCATGTATTGTGTTGATTCATGTATTTTTGTAGTCTGGTGAAGTTGTTAAGACCTTGCTAAGTCAATAGAGTAGTCAGTTCGAGAAAAAAATGTATGGTATATTGGTCACCGCCTGTCCTTTAACAAATAAATAAAAGAAAATAAAGCGTGTACCTCTGTGAGCTCCTCCATATTGGCGGGTTTAATGTCGACTATGTTGAAACTTTGATCGGTGATTTCTAAATGCCATAGATTGATCCGTAAATCGTCTGCAGATAGATACGTTTCCTGATCCGAGTTCAGCGATATCGAGTTTATGTGATACGTATGCGCGTTCGCAAATATCCGCCTGTGGAAATTACAATTACATTAAGGACGCGCTCTCAAAAAATGTCCATTTTCATTGTTTTTCGGCAAGAATTACAACAAAACTACTCAACTTTGGTAAACATAATGACTAACGACAGATACATTGAACCTTTAACAATGTTGTACGGATGATTGTTTTTTAAAACGAATGAGTTTTCATTTATAATAATCAATTCTCCGTAGTCTCCTCGCGCAAAACAGCCTGATTTTCGGTATCAAAATCTCAGTAATTTTACGGTTTTCTTAATTTAAAAAAAAACCTGATTATGCTACATATAATCAAGTTTAAATAACATGAAATAAAATCCAAGTTATGTGTACTACATCTGAGAAAAAAAAAATTTAGATGTGAGCACAATTTCACCATTTTATGTTAATAATGTACACTTTAAATCCTATGGAATAAGGTTCAATTTATTTCTTTATTTAGAGTCGATTGACATAAAAGTATGAAAGAAGGATTCACATCGTGTTTAGACCGCGCTCTGCCGCCATACGGTGAGGACGTGTACATCGTTTTGCCCTCGACTGGTAAAAAATAAATCGCTGTAGAAATACGTATACACTTCACAAAACGTTTTGATCATTTCGAGATAAAACAAATTTTTATAGTGGTTTACATTTCTAGTAGTAAGAGAGACTGTAATTAGGTTGAAACTAAAATTCTAAATTTAGTTTTCATTACGTTAGTTCTTTTTATATTTTTAACCGACTTCAAAAAAAGGAGGAGGTTATCAATTCGACTGTATGTTTTTTTTAATTTTTATTATATCATAACTTTGGACTGGCTGAACCGATTTTAATGATTCTTTTTTAATTTGAAAGCTAGTGCTTCTCGTGTGGTCTCATTTTTGTAGTCCAGTGAAACTGTAAAGACCTTGCCAGGTCAATAGCGTAGTCAGTTCGAAAAAAAAAGTGCAAAACCGTACAAGTGTTAAATTTGCATTAAGTGTGTATACGACAAATAGACGAATAACCCAATATCATGCCAACCGATTTCGATGATTCATTTTTTATTATAAAGGATGTTCTTATATATAAATATCATAAAATGATACGTTGATCTGACTCTATGAAACTAGACCACTGTTCGCAAAGTTGAGGTTTCTAGTGATTATCAGTACCAAAATTCTGTTGATCATGATACAGTTACTCACTTGGTCTATGAGAAATTATACTCTTATCTGATACGACAAGACTCAACTTCAGAGCGCAAACTTAGTCTAGTCTCAAACTAGTCCTAAGATATGAAACATTTAACTGACACTAAGCCTTTGAGTGCAAACTCAATGTTTCTAACTATTAGTACTATACTAAGATTATCATAAATACTGTTTTCACCAAACTTTAAAAAATTGAAACCTTGCTCCTACACTAGGGGACTAAACATCTAAGCACAACTTGATGTTTCTAGCTATTACCCAAACTATGATCCAGTTACCACAATACTACTCTTCATGAAAATGTTGAGAAATTAAGCCTTGATCGGGCACAAAGGGTGCTAAATATTTGAACACAAATTCGATGTTTCTGTCTATTACGTATACATATTTAGGTTTAGTTATATTGTTTTTGAGTGAGTATGACCTTGAGAAACTATAATTTATTTTGGTACTATTACATCAAATAGAACAAAAAGTAGAACATAAATAATAAGCAAATATTGTGATATTTTTATAAAAGTATCAAAGTCGTTTATAGTGCGGTTTTGTTGCCGCGCTTATCAGTTTTTATGTCTGTGTGAGTGAGCTATACGCGTCTAGTAGAAATCGAAACCGAAATTGAACTTCTAAAATTTGAGGTCGTCCTTAAACTATTGTATTACATACATGTTAAAGATGTTACACATATTAGGCACCTTGATCTTTGATGATCACATAAAATTTGACATTCATATCAATAATATTTGCTATGCAGCACGTAAAATGTTAGGTTTTATTCTTAGGATAATAAGGTTTTATTAAAAGGAATATATCAAAAAATGTCTATACAGCCCGCTTGTAAGAAGCTAGCTTGTATATTGTAGCACTGCCTGGTCGTTTCATTAAAAACTATACCTATATATAACGTACCGAAAGAATTCAAAAATGTTTTACTATAGTTTGCTTATCAGAGTATAAAAAAATTTGATAAACTCAAAGAAGCTAAGCTTGCATTTTTATACAATAGAAGAATTATACTTATAATGATTTATTTATATAAACCAGGTTTACAATTCATTCATACACCTTTCAGACTACCACCTACCTAAATAGCCAATCTCATTATTTGGTCATAAAAGCTACAAAAGCAATCTAGGACAGTTGACAATCAAAAACTAAAATTTGCAATTTAGTAGCATCATGATTTTTTTTTCGTAAATTTTTTAGTTATTAAATAATATTAGTTATATATTCTTGGTTCTTTTTATTTTACATAAATTTATATTCCATATTGTATTGTCAATAAGAATGCTGTAATCGACTCTAATTACTTACAACCAATTTTTTTTTTTTTATTAAAAACCTAAAGTGTTCTTCTAGATGCCAAGAAAAAAATCCCCTCAAAATTTGAGTCCTCAATATCAATCAAAAGTAATTCCTTTTCTATTTTGATTTTTTTAAATATCTATAATATTTTCCGAATTTAAGCTATTATATTAACAAGCACGGTTATTAATACTCTTCAAAAGATCCTATAATAACTTTAGTCTAACACAACTCGTGTTAATTGTACCAATTCTTAAGTAATTTTCTACATTTTACACATATTGTTGGAAATTTTAAGAGAATCGTCCACTTTACCGAAAAAATGCCAAGAACAAAGTTATAGAAAGTTGAATTAGGTATTCATAAAAATACTTTTCATCGCCAAAATGCATAACTTTGAAGAAATAAGCAGTTGAATATTTTATAATCAATTTACTATTAAATGAAATCAGACCGTTTTTGTTCTCTTCTTTATGGGCATGCTAATTTTCAGATTACATATTTTTTCTAGTTTTAATGAAAATTTTTAGATTTTTTTTTCTCGAACTGACTACGCTGTTAAACTGGCAAGGTCTTTACAGCTTCACTGGACTATAATATTTTCGAAATTCCCTTTAAGGCAAAGCGTGTCACTGTGATCCCTCACAAAAAAAAACCCAGAGTGAAACCACTATGCAAACCTTGTACATTATATAAAAGGGTGTCAATGAAAACCTAAATTACGAAAGAAAAAATAAATTACAGGAACCTTGGACCAAATTTAGACATTTTTCTACGACAAGATAACCGCAAGCATTACAAAAAATTATGCAAACCCGTCACAGCTAGATAAAAACAAAACCAGTAACACAATTTAATAAACGCGAATGTCAAATGATAAGAGGTTAATAAAACTAAATAATATGCTAATTAAATTGCCCCTTTTCTTATCTAGAATAAATAAACACAATGCGAAGTACTCGAATTTGCATCGCCTCTATATAGATAACGAATTGATAAGTCAGTCAATATTATATTAAAATATTTATTGATACTCGAGCAGTGCTAATAAACTCAATGACGCATGATAACCGACGACAGTAAATGACGTTCAATGCATAATTAATAACTTTCATAATACACTAGCTTCTGTCCGCGACTTCATCCATGTATAATAGTTAATTTGGGCTAAAGCTAACACACAGGGGATGCTCTCACAAGGAAAAAAACACCGATTTTGAAACAATGAAGAATCATTGTCACTTCGGTTTATTGGTCTTAACGTGATGATATAGTATATATAGATTATAGCCATTTTAGATAAATGAGCTATCTAAGTCTGAAAGAATTTTTCAAATGAAACCAGTGGTTCCTGAGATTAGCGCGTTGAAACAAACAAACAAACCCTCCAGCTTTATAATATTATATAGTTTAGATTGCCCGCGACTCTGTTCGCGTAAAATCCTAATCATAACATTATAAATGCGAGAGTCAGTCTGTTTGTTACGCTTATAACGACTACAACGAACATAATGAGATTTTGAATACCCGCTGTCAGTACACAAAAGGGCATACACTCATCTAGAAAAATAGTACTGTTCCCGAGGCATAACTCTAACCTACATTAACACAGGTAAAGCCATGAGCAAAAACGAATATTTAACACGTTCCGGTGTACACCGGTGGTACACGATAAACTTGATAACTACGCCACGGTTACCACCGGTGGTACACGATAAACTTGATCATTACGCCACGGTTACCACTGGTGGTACACGATAAACTTGATCATTGCACCACGGTTACCACCGGTGGTACACGATAAACTTGCTCTTTACGCTACGCGTACCACCGAGACTGATAAAACTTACAATTAATAATAAACAATTCTCAATATTAACAATTATTGAATTCGTAATTAAAAAATATTAAAGCCATTAATCGAAATATACACTATCCTAGCTCTCAAATTGAAACAAACTATACATAAATGTCAACTTTCTTGAAGATTGGTTAGTAATGTAGTTCATCATGGCACTGGATTTTTATATATCTAGACATTTAAAGATGGAGAAGATATATTCAAATAACTTTATAACCCCTAAACAGTCCAAAACCATAAGGGTTTAAGCTCCATATAAACATATGTAGACTTTATAATGTTTTATAGTATTTATTACAAAGTGAAAGAAACTTAATATCAAATAAATACCAATTATGTAATGTAAAATTATAATTGAAAAAAAAATAGCAAGATATTTAAAACCATGATCTGCCATTTTGAGGTCTGGATCTTAAAGAATCAGCCGAGGGGTTAACATCAGAGAGACAGCATATGCGATTACAAATTTTATTTTATACTAGTGGCAGGGCGGACATTGCCCGATCTGATATTAAAAAAACTTTGAAGTTAGACATATGCTGTGACATTTTTGTAGGCATTGTCAAGCTCCACAACTTTTCTCTAGATCTCAATAATATATCTCTCAACGTTAGGCAGCCTTCAAAGAAACGTTTTCGTCCAATCGTTTTTTCTCCGACTTTGTAAATCTGACTACCACAAGTCTTTTTATTTTTCTTGTTAATATATAATCTATGACACTAACAAATAACGTGACTTTCTATTAGTAAAAGAATATTCAAAATAAGTTTAGTAGATCAATAGATTACCCCCTAAAACATCACAAGCTCACAATATCACAAATTCAGAAACTTTACAACTTTATAATATTTGTATAGAAGTATACGACAATCGGTCAATCTCTATCGGTTTCTTAACTAATATATACCCGGGCAGGTAAGATTTATTACTAACTGAGCGTGTACAAAAGAGTGACCTGGGCGATGCTTCCACCATGAGGTCTGCGGCACGCACCGTGGGCACCCTCAGGCTGGTGATGCGCGCCGGGTCTCGGGGCCGACCGCCTTCCTCGCGTGTGTTGTACCCCGTCACGCGCTTATCCCTTTCTGAAACCTGCAACGAAAAAAAAAAAAAAATAGGGTTGTACTTGTAACCACACGATAGAAGTGAAAATTTCTGATTTAATTACCGTCCTCGTCGTTCTGAGTATAGGCGTAAGCTCGGGCTTACATATTATACGTAGATGTTGTAGGTGGTAGAGCCACACTGAATCTAGCACTGGTTTCAGCATGAATGCGTCGGCTCGTCCGGGGTAGTAACACTCCTCTCACAGAAAACCGACGTGAAATAACAGTGCTTGCATTGTTGTGTTTCGTTCGGTCAGTGAGAGCGCCGGAGGCCCACTTCCCTTCCTCTTTCCCTTTCCTTCCCCTCTCCCATATACAGGCTGGCAACGCACTTACGACTTTCCTGAGGTCGCTAGTGTCTATGGACGGTGGTGATCACTTAACATCACGTGAACCAGCAGTTCGTTTGCCTCCTTTGATATAAAAAAAAAAATTTAAAAAAATGTATAATCAAAAGTTTAATAGCATTATCTATAATACCAATGTCTCAAGTTATCACAATGTTATACATATAATATGTCTCATTACATATGTAGTATAAAACTAAATTATCTGCCCCGCCTGTCTTTTCGCAATAAACTCAAAAACTACTGAACGGTTTTATTTTTCGAACTGACCACGCTATTGACCTAGCAAGCTTTTAACAGCTTCACCGGACTACAACAGATTGTCGAGCGGTTTTCATCAGGACTGATTCATGAGGTAGGTTTAGGTATATATATTGTCAAATCTTGTCTTTATTTTATTATCAGAGTATATTCAAACGTAATTAACAAGTAGTATGTGTTCATGCCGAGTGGAGCGGAGTAAACCCCATTTTAGTCATCGACCCAAGAGTGACGATTCACTTTCAAACACTGTTAGACGCCTAAAGAAGTTTCCAATTCAGTAAATAACTTCATAACAATTCTCTATAAGATTATAGGCTTATGATTTCCTAAAATGAAAATGAAATGAAAAAATTACAAAATTTAAGTTGAACCTCGATAACTCCTCCTCGAAAAATTCTATACCTACAAGTCCCAATGCTTCTGTTATTTGAGATTGAACCTTTCACTAGACGAAATAATCACTAATTCTCTACAATGTATCTGCGTACATGTTTTCCCTATGGAACTCAAAATATATTCGACCTCAACATATCATTGTTTGATTCTGCTACCTGTAAAACTTGTTTATTTTATTGGCATAAATTTTATATTGATACTTGGCTGTATGCTATTAGTTTGGTTGCCTGTTGATTCTTTTTTAATGTAATACTTGATGACGCCACCACTTATGCGATTTGTTATGTCGTTTTACTATCTGTGATTTTTTGATTTTTCAAATAATACTGAACAGGTATAACCTCCAAGAAGTCTTGTTTACTACCTTAGATTACATTTATTTCATACTTGCATCTGCCCGCGACTTCGTTCGTGTTGGTGTTCCACTCCTATTGGTCTTAGCGTGATGATATATAACCTATAACCATCCTCGATAAATGAGATGAGATTACCCCCTACAACCTTACAAACTTCACCTTTTTATATTAGCTCCTTTTGAAATGTAACGACACTCAAATATTAAAGGCATATTTACCTTCCACAGTTTAATTGTCTTATCATTGGTGGACAGTAGAAAATGTGCTTGATTCTTTCTCGACAGCCATCTAATTTTATTAATCTTCTCCTCGATCTCCAGTGACTTGAGATAATCAAACTCGGGTTCGTGTGATTGAAACGTTGAATATACATTGTACTCTCCTTTTTTCGGTACGCATTGTTTTGACGCTGGGTCTCTCTGCAAATAAACGGGATATAAACATTTTTTTATGCGTGCATGGTAGAGTGATGTCATTGTCTTAATCTAAATTAGTTGAGAGACTTATACATATAATAAGGATGTAATAAATTTTTGTAAAAGAAAATGTTGCAGGTGTCTAGAGGAACAGTATACCGCCATTGTTATATGCTTCTGGTTCCCGCCTTGACTAAGCGTCCCAATATATTAGGTGTTAGCATTTGGACCTTATTTATCATATATAACATGTCTTGTAGTATATGAGTTGTTTCTTGTACATTAGTGCTTCTTTACAAAAAAGCGCCTTTTTTAAATGGGGAAATCTCTAACGGATATCCATCCCAACAGAGGATATACCAGAGTCACGCGGACTAAAACCCCCATGGTACCATCTTATACCTTTTGACCGGGGCCCCAACTGCAGCCTGAGGGGTCAAGGGAGAGTGGGTGTTAGACGCCCTTGACGAACTGTGGGTGTCGTATCGGAACAATGCATCTCAATAATACATGCTCGTCTCCATCGCCTCCAGGCCCCGACTACGGCGGCCGGTGGTCATCGCCTACCCATCGCCGCCGCAGAGTTCATCGGCCGCGGGAGAGGAGTTTAATCGTCCGTTCCCTCTCACGCTCCGCAGCCTCCTTTGCGATCATGACTGTCTCGCAGTACGAGGCGACGGATATCCACCCGGCCTCGCTCTCTACCATCTTAAAAACGATAGTCGGGAGCGAGAGATCCGAGCTAATGGCAGCGACTAGCTCGCTGTCTTGTACAAGAAATCGTCTATCAAGACTGCACATGTATTTTCAACGTATAAGTGAAAGAAATCACTTGGGATACAAGTTCTTTTCCACATTTATATTTGTGACTAGATGTACCCGCGACTATGTCTATACAAGATATCAGAATTGTGAAACAAAAACGAATTCTGATATTCAAATCAATAGTTCTGGAGTTCCTGAAATTTAGAAAAATAATTCCGCGTATTAAAGACCCCTTAAGACATAAGGGGATGCCAACTTCAGCATACAAAAGTCGTGACAGAGGAGTTCTGAAGTTAGTCCGGGGCTTCTTTTCAATAATTCTGGAGTTCTTTGCAGTATGAGCAATAGTTCTGCATGATTAAAACCATGACAGCACATTGAAAATCACACCGTATAAGTATGCAAAAAAAAAATCAACTTTCTATTTTTGAATAGTTCTAAGGAGTTCTGGACTTACATACCGGGGTTCGAACTTGTATTATTAGTATATTTATTTGAAATTTTATTTATAGTTTAAGTTATATTATTTTACCCAGATATTTTTTTACAGTTATAATATGATAATTACTAGTTAACTCCTATAGGAAAACGTAATGAAATGTATTCTAGATCAGTTCTTCAAACATTTCCACTACACGACCTCTTTTCGTATAAAGAAATTTTTCGCAACCCCCCTACCCGTTGCTTTTTCTTGTGTATTTTATTTTATGACAAATATTCAATTCAAAATACTTATTTTCATAATTAGGGCTCCCATAAATACATAAGAGTTCTCATAAGTATATTTTTTGTTAAATTGGAAAAAATGTTTAAATGACGATTTAAATGACATTGAATTCCTCCTAAAGGGCTGGACCGATTTCGGTGAAATTTTGTGTGTGTGTTCCAGTAGATCCGAGAAGAGTTTGGATTCGCGATTGGGTCCGGTAGTTGGCGCTGCGGTAGGATAATAGGCTTTTTTTATTATCAAGGTAGGACAACGTCCGCAGGGACCGCTAGTATATGTATAAAGAAGATTATTAAGAATGCAATGTTATTACATCTCTGATAATCATAATGTAGGTTTTTTGGCGGGATTTTAGTCTGTCATGTAGTGGATTTTATATCTTTTTAATAATCTTGTGTTACTTTACTCTATATTTTGTAAATTCGGTGGTGTTTTACGCAATATAGTTAGTTTATTGTGCATAAGTGAAGTGAATGGAAAATAATACCACGGAGCATGAAATTCTGAGATGCCACAAAAACTCTCTGGAAGGCTCTAACAAGGGAGCCACCCATCTTACAATAATTACTACACGACGCTTGTAATTATTGACTACACGACAATGGCAGTAATAATCTGAAAGATTGGTTGTCAAAAATAAAGTAAAAAATAATAATAATCGTAATCTAGAACAACTGGAGGTAATTAAAACTTTAGAAGCGTGTTTAAAGAGTTGTCTTACATCATGTTTTTCAGTGCACTTTAGTTTTTAATCGTGTCGGTGTCATGTCTTTCTTCTCAAAGCAACTATTTTACGATGTTCTGCTGTATCTTATGTCTTGTTAATATTTATTTCGGTACAATCTAGAAAACTATAAACATCGCAAACATACCAGAATAGATTTTTCATTTTCTACTGTCTATTTTTGAGATAAACGACGAGTTAGATGACATTGTTTAGCAAAGATTGCATCACTTCAAAAGGGCTGCTATTATTTGTGTGATTTTTTTTTTCAAGTTATACTTCTTTTTGTGCGTTAGGGAAAGATGATGAGAGTAAATGTTACGATGCGCGCACACACCAAAGTTAGCTATAGTCAACATTTTGTTTCTTTGTATTAATTGTTTGTATTTCTTTGTAATAAAACTTGCAATGTATTAAATACCTTTTTTCTATTGTTAGTGTCGTTTTTTTTACAAACGTAGAATAGGGCGAAAGATAAAAAAAATTGTAACAAAAAATTTAAAAAGAAGATGGAAGAAAATAGATAAATATATTTAAATTTCAAAGATTTTTATCTTGTTGCGCCAAAGAAGTATAACTTCTAACGTGTGCACATAAGTACACACACCTTTTTTTATATAATGTACAGGATATTGATTATAATAGAGATTATATGAGCTAGTAACACCACACAATAGCGACCATAAACAAAATTATCGTACATAGTGCAACACTAGCCAATTTGATTGTAACATGATCTCTTATATTTAGTATTGGTTTTAAAGCATTTCTTTATTTCGTTTCTTCATTTTTTATTCATGTAATATTTTATGTATCAAAAAATTTTAAAAGAAGATAAGATAGAAGAAAGTAGATAAATAGATTCAAATTTAAAAGATTTTTATCTTGTTACGCCAAAGAAGTATAACTTCTAACGCTTGTACAAAAGTAAACACACACATTTTTTGGTGTTCGTAATTGTACAGACAAGTTTTGGATAAATAAAAATGGTACGAAAAAAAAAAACCAACATATAAGAAGTATGTAACTGCATGAGACATAGTGAGTTCTTCTAAAATATTGACAGATTAACATTTTGTTACCATTTTTTACGTTACATAGTCGTACTGTAAGATCAAAAATACCAAAATCACTTTATTGAATTTTGGTCTTAAGGAACAATAAACATCAAAACTACCACCGGTTCGGAAAAAACCCAGTCATCGACAAGAAACTCGATCTGATTTATCTTTTAATATATATTACCTGGACGACCAAGCGTAGCTCGGTTCTTTAAAAACATTTTTCAATTAAAATAAACTGTTATGTTTGTTTCACAAAATTAGCCTTTGTCATTAAAAAAAAAAATTAAAAAAAGATATCTCTTTTGCTGTCACTCGGATTCGAACTGGGATTAGACGGATTTTCGAAAAAGCCGATTTCCATGAGCTATTTTTGTTTTGACAGAGGCGGCGATATTTACCTTTATATTCTAGTTATATTTTTTCATTGCCTGAAAACTCAGATGAAAATGTTTTCTATGAATGAAATCTAATAGATCAATTCCCCGAAACCATCTGTCGCCGTTTCCGAGATCCTGAATATATAATAATACAAAATATACAAGAATTGCTCGTATTAGATATAGATATATGTATAATAGTTAGAATAGATTACAAGTCACAACAGATTTTAGTGGATGCACAGAGAGGAAACAATTCCAAACATCACCATCGTTCACATATCGACCCACCCTATAACAGCCTTTTACGCCATAACCAGCCTGACATGGCGCTTAAATTTAGTCTGGCAAATCTCTAATATTCTTGTTGTAAAACCTAATATTATTTACCTAAAAAAACTTACCGCTTTACTGAGTCTGAAACATAGAACAACCAGTTTGTCACAATTTGTAGTATTTAGATCATGTCGGTCTTTTAGGAAATCCAGTTTTCAAGGCTTTTGCGGACATACATTACAAGAAGATTTTGTCTTATTTTCTTTCTTGGTATTTTCGAGCGAACGACTAATAGTGATTAAATATAATGAGTATGAACTATTTTCTAAGCAAATTATCAATAGCCTCCTAAAACCCATCACATTATTAGTTAAGAATACAGTTACGTAAAACTTTAAAGGCAAAATTTATAAAACTAAACGTACATTGCGTGTACACTGTAGACTACCAAGTCATTAGTACAAAATATCATTAGGATGACCTATCTTTTGAACCAAGTGTCAATAGACTAGTCGGTCAACAGTAGGTCATTAGTACAAATCGCCACGTCGATGACATCCGATTAGGCCTCCCACGGCAGCGGCTCAAGCCTAGGTTGCTTGCGCGATACGGTGACACACAAAAATATATCACCGCTACAACACTACATGATCACCCCCACACACGTGCACGCCTACACGCTTACACATGAAAGTGGAAGGGTTTACTTTTTTTTCCCTTATCGAACTGAAAAACTCTCAATTTTCCGATAATAAATATATGGAGGAGTTGTTGAGGCGTGTATGCTTGGTACACATATACGTTTCAACAACTCATACATATATGAATAGTTAGCTAGGTTAGCCAAGATAGGTCGCGATTTTGCATGCAGCAGGCAATAGCCAAGCCGAGGTGTGCCGTGCACCCTTGAGCTGGTTGCCAAAATAAAGTCGGCCGAGTGCCTTAAGCGCTCGCCTTAGTAGTCCGGTAAAACTGTTAAGACAGACATTTCGAAAAAAAAAAAAAACCAGGTTGATGACATACTTTCGACAATACCGCACGTATATTGAGTTTTTGCAAGGCAGCAAAGTTTGGGAGATGGATGCAAAACCTGGCGGAAGCGCGCTATGGGCGCTATACCATAGACGCCGTCCGCCCGGTCCTGCGGAAGTGGATGGGACGGAAGTAGAGCTCCTTGACTTACCAAGCACGGTTACTTCTGGTGATATTTGCAGCAGATCGCACGAAGGGAGCCGTCCGTCGCATGCCATGAGTGCAGCGCTGATGAGGACACTGCGTAGCACACTTTGTGCGAGTGTTCTGCATGGGAGGGCCAGCGCTGCATTGTGGCGGTGGCGGTAGGGATGGGGAATTTGTCACTGCCGGGCGTGGTTTCGGCCATGCTCGGCAGTGAACAGGTTTGGCGAGCTATGGCCTCATTCTGCGAAAGCTCACCTCAAAGAAGGAGGCGGCGGAGAGAACCGCATGGTAGACCCTCCAAGTAGTCCTCTTCGCCAAAAGAGAACCGGCGTGAGGAGGCGGCGCTTTACCCTACTCCCGCCACCGTAGCCGGATCTGAGGGGATGGGCCGGGGGCTCATTTCCGCCTTGCACAGATCCGGCGGACAAGGATAGGCAGCTGGTGTGTACCCAGTCTGCCCCTGTATAGGTAGGGGTCCGGCGGCCATTCACCGCCAGGCGGACCGTTGGGGCAGCTATCCAAGGGAAAAGGCATAGCCCAATCCCTTGCCACCCCAACATTTACGGTCTGACGGTACACCGTGGGGTTTTAGTCCTTGCAAGTCGGACATAGCCCACCCTCTTCCCCGCGAGGGTGGCGTATCCATAAGGGATTACCCCACATTATAAAAAAAGGAGTCGAGACAAATTTCACGACATCTCACCAGAATTGAACGGGGTCAAAAAATTGTTAAAAACGTCTCATTAAATTAATGGCCAACTTCTTAAGAATTTTAAAATTACGTTATTGATACAAAGCGATAGGTACAACCTATGATAAATAAATGGATATTTAACCACCTGAAATATAACAACTCTGCCTCCTTTGTCGCCGGTCGCCAACAGCTCGCCGTCATGGTTGAACTCAACGCATGATATTAAATCAGCTTCGGTGACGTCATCTTCCAGAGTACCCTTAACCTGACTGAAACACCATGTCGTCTCCCCACCATTGCCTGAAACAATATAATTTTATACATTTTAACTTTATACCACAATCGGGTATAAATTACAAGCTACTGATACCTAACAATTGTAGACTCCTAAAAAACCTACTATACATCTATAAAAATAATACGAATGTCAATCTAAAGTGTCTGTACTTTTTAGATTCTTGTATATAAAAAAATACAGATGTCTAGGAATATGTAATAAAATACATTTCAATCATTTTTAGAAATGTCTGTCTGTCCGTTTGTTTAAACACGCATCACTGCTAAAGTACTGCGGTCACGATAAAACCGCACCAAGAAAATTATAAAGCATGTCCTCGAGTAAAACTTAATCTTCTCTATCAAAAGTTATTTTAATTAGGACGTGATTTACGTACGAGAGAAGAGTAGATAATTAAATGGACTTCATACATATAGATGATTTTATTAATCACTGTTTTTTTTTTTTCATAAATTTCCAAGTGGACAAAGTCGCGGGCACCGCTAGTATATTCTAATATCGTTCATAACAATACAAAGATAGACAATAAGCAAAGAACAGCGAATGGAAAGTTAGAACAAGGCTTTTTAATGAAAATATTTGACAAAGTCTGACATAATATCGTGTTGTCAAATCTTGTGTGCAATTATTTTTATATGAAAAGTAGCAATCTTTTAGGCAAACAATGATAAGAACACTGCTATGTGTAAACAAACAGTCTGCGCAAAATATAAAGCTATATAAAGTACATGTTACCCCATAAATAAGATACATGCCCTTAAATGTATGACAAACTAGTTTGCATTGGTCGCTTAGACTTGATTGACTATTTAAGTACTTTAATATCATTTATTTTTTATTGAGTTACTTTACTGCATAAAAAGGCCTGTAAAATGGTCACGATAACGTAGTCTAAATATATAACCGTCTATAATAATAAATCTGTGATTATTCGCAAGATATTTTTGCCCCATTATTACAAAGAGTACTGGTCACAATAACGATATTATATTTGTTAGTCTATTTGTCTTACTGGATTTAATTGAAAAATATCGTGACCGATTTCTATGTAAATTTTTGTACGAAGATGATATATATTTCCTCAATTGATAAACTAAAGATATATGAAGAAATACTTTTTAAAATCATGAATAGACCTAATTTTATATAATAATATGTTTATGTATTCTCAACGGATTATAGAAGAGATATTGTAACTGGGAAATACATACGTACTTAATAGGTTACAATATTTAGCAAATGGCTTAACTATCAATTTTTCTTTGCATCTATCTATAAAAAAACACTTATGCATTAATAACATCAATATTTGGTTTCGTTTGAGAACGGATAATTGTAATAATAGGGGAACCAATATAATAGATGGGTATTAATGATGGACACAGTGATAGCGCTTTGGGTCACCATGTTGCCTTTTTAGATACGACTTCAAAATCTACAAAGAGGCATTCAGTGATAGAACAACAGTCATAGAATTATGGTAAAACATCTTTCACTGCTCATATTGCGAGTTAGTTGAAAATCTATAGCCTATGACGTATCGCTTAAGAGCCATCTTCATTTCAATAGTTAGCGTGTTACCACCTGTGACTAAATCACTTGATATCAGTAGGATTTATGTGCCAAAGCCTCGTGTGTCATTTGGTAGAGTCAAGAACACTCTTCTATACGAAATATAGTAGCACGAGTATTACTGCTTGTAGGGAGAAATAAAGATGGAGTGATGGAGTTATACACAACTCTACAATATTGCAACATCAAGTCAGATCATAACCAAACATTACTCTATAGGGTAATTTAAAAATTACGGCAAGAGCATGGCGACATCGATAAATCTGAGAATCTAAAAAAGGTCATTTTAAAGTAGGTAACACATTATCACACAAACGAGTTATTATTTTATTGCTTTAAAATCGGATTCACAAAAGGTTAGTAATGGAAATTGTAAATGCAATGTGTGCTAGATGTATAATTAATAAACTACATCGATTCTAATGTTATTTTGCGTTACAAGATGTAGGTTAGTCAAAATTAGTGACAAAAATCCAGACATTACTGAAATTAATAATAAAGGTTGTTTACAAAAAGTCAGAATGGCATAGTTGGAAATTGCATAACGTTCTCACAGAGGTCTTCCTAAATAAATAAAAAAAAAATAACAATAAATAGAACCGACTTTTAAAAAATGTACTCTAAAAATTCACCATAATGTCCTTGTACTAAGTGCCTATCTACTCTGGGATTATCATAAGTCTGCCATTATCTTAATTAATAAACATTTCCTATTCGATTTCAAGGAGTTCCCTCAAAACCCAAGGTCCAATACTTATGACATTAAAATGGCACCTCCTTGAGAATATTCTATTAAGCACAAAAAATGAGCCGTCGCGGGACGCCTGGTAGATGTAAAACGCCAAAACTATTTTGTACATATAATATGCATGAAAAGAATATTTACGAAAGGAAACAAAAATAGCACAATATTAAATTTTTTTTTGTTCAAGAAAAAGTTGACTATTCGTATAACAAACATTTATAATCATATAATACAAAAATTCAAAATCATATAGCGTGGCGACGCAACCCCACACCAACAGTCGGCCTGATTCGCCGCTATAAATGTTGCACATTATTAATTTCCCAAATTGCTTTTTTATAAATGCCTTACTTGTGAGATAACAAAAAAGAAAAAGACAACAGAAATGAGAACCTACTCCTTTTTCAAGTATAAGAAATAAAAATCTAAATGTCAATTTAACACGAGAAACTTTATGCGATCTAATTTGCATACGTACAATCACATGACGAATTCCAATGAAGCCGGCAAGAGGAGTAACGCCAATTAGCAATATTATCCTGTATTCGTATGCGATGATTCGAGTACCAAGGGACCTCTTTCTTTTTCAACATCTCTAATCTAGATACATTTAAAAATAACGAGGCAGAGTACACAGCCGTCATGAAAGCACATTTTATTGAATGCGAGATATAAAAAAAAACCTACAAGTCCTCACAGGGACGCGTCCGTAAGAGGAATGGATAAATTAAAAGTGACATTGTAAAACCAGTTTGATATACTTGGTAAGTCACATTAGATACTTTTCAATGCGTTGACTTCAATAGTAACTTTACACTCTCTTTGATAGCTTTGTAGGGTTAGTTACAAAACAATAGAAGGATCACAAAAGGTTTATGTGACGCATTATGAAGGAAGCATATGAGACTGGCAAGTGATACATTATATAAATAGCTCAGCATGATAACTGCTATTGTCATTTACTTGCACTGGGTTCATGAATCTGTATTTATCTGTGGTATCTATAAGTTATGTTTAGAACTAGAATAATGATTTATTAAAAACTATTTAGTGAAAATCATAAAGGAAATTTAAATAATGTATCATTTAAAAAGTTGTTCTCGGAATATGTATATTCGGAATGTGTATATATGTATTGATCCTAATAGGAAAATTAACAATTATTGTTGAGAAAAACCCTAAAATTAATATAAAATGAAACTTTAATTTAATAGGTATACTATAATGTCTTTAATCCATGAGAAATATATAGAATACACAATAAAAAAACCTGTAGAATTCTCTGAAATAGGTATAGTAAAATTTCATATGTTAAACTACAGGATTATGTATTTCTTTTGTGTATAAAATATTATAAAGACGTAAAGTTTGTGAGTTTATGACATTGTAGGGGGTAATCTCAGGAACTACTGGTCTGATTTCAAAAATTTTTTCAATGTTATATAGCTCATTTATTGAGGAAGGTTATAGGCTATATATCGTCACGCTAAGACCAATAGGAATGGAGCACCAACAAAAAACTTTTAAAAACCGGAGTTTCTTTTTCACTTGGGAGCTTCCATTGCGTGTTAGCGTTAGCCCAAAGAATCTACTCCACACAAGCGAAGTTGCATTTAGTGTCTAGTCTGTTTAATAATTAGAATTGAGATAAAATCTAATATATTCTTTCATTTATTTGTATTACTAGTTATTCCCAGGACTTCCTAGGCTTATATGTATAAATAATTTGAATTATAGGAAATATCAATAAAGTGTTTGTGCACTTCAATAATATGGGAGTGAGCAATATATAATTGACCAAGCACAGTGCAACTGACTTTAAAGTACATGCTAATTTAAAACATCTTGGTTATCAACTAATGAGTGTAAACTTCTATGTGAGCTACACTAGGCTGAGACTAGTTAGAAAACTTTAAACTATATTTTTATGTTGGATATCACTTTGTTGAAATATAGCTAATATGTTTCCTCAAGTCAAAGTTCACTCGTGGAAATGCCATGAAAAATCGTATAACCTCTTTGGAAAAATTCTATTAAAATAAAAACATTATTTTTATTTTAGAATTAAACATTCAACATTTAGATACTTTGATCTAAAAAATAACTGAAGAAAATAATCCTTTTTATATCTATTGAACTAATTATTACTCCATTATACATTTCTAAAATACCCCATTATCTTAAATATTACTTATGTAGTAGTATTTAAAAAATCTATCAAGAAACAGATATAAAAAGTCACCTTCAAATCAACTTGAATATATGGACCAAATATAATGGTATTGTTAAAACATACATAAGCATATCCAATTTGATATACCAATTGATTGAAATTCATGAAGCTAAACCACACACATTGTGTTTAATTTTTACCATGTTTAAATAACTGTGGAGTTTTTGGCGGGATTTTAGTCTGTCATGTAGTGGATTTTATATTTTATTCATAATTTTGTCTTATTGGACTCTATATTTTGTAAATTTGGTGGAGTTTTGTGTAATATAGTTAGTTTATTGTGCATAAGTGAAGTGAATGGAAAATAATACCACAGAGCATGAAATTCTGAGATGCCACAAAAACTCTATGAAAGGTTCTAACAAGGGATCCACCATCTTGTTAGAATATTGACTCACACCATGCAATATTAAAGTGATCGCACAACGCTTGTAATATTATTGACTATGTGACAATGGCAGTAATAATCTGAAAGATTAATTGCCAAAAATAAAGTAAAAAAAAAAAAATATCGTATGTTTCATATGAATGAATTCGGAGCTGTTTTGATTTTTTTGGCATGATGGTAATAGTCAATATCTATTCTAATATTATAAAGCTGAAGAGATTGCTTGAACATCCTAATCACAGGAACTACTGGTTGTATTTGAAATCTTATATCAGTGTTAGATAGCTCATTTATCGAGGAAGGCTATAGGGTATATATTATCAAGCTGAGACCAATAGGAGTGGAGCACCAATGAAGAAGTTCCAAAATGTTTTTTTTTTTCTTCGGAGAGCTTCCGCTGCATTTTATCATTAGCCCTAAGTATCTATTCCACACTGACAAAGTTGCGGGCAGAAGCTAGTATTGCTATAAAAAAACTATCTGCCAATAAGTCTCATTAAAATTGGTACAGGCATTGTACATATTAACCCAGTGCGATATTTCAAGTTTATTCATGTTTAGATTCCTTCTATAAGTGCATTTCTAAGTAAGAGTCAACAAATAGAACATGAGGAAAACTAATTTGGCACAATACCAAGTATAAAACATAACACTACCACTTACATAGAATATTAAAACTGTCATGGCCTTGTGGTTACCCCATTTCCTATAATACATAGCACTCGAATGGCATACAAAATAGATGTAGGTAGGTTATGAAGGTAATCAATAGTGGCACCTGAAAATTCTTACTTTTTTCTAAACACAACTAACTGTATTCCTTACATTTGTCAAGAACTTTTTTCTAAACACAACTGTATTCCTTACATTTGTCAAGAATAACTTTTGATACACAGACACAGACAAAACAATAGACATTATTTTACTTTTCTTATTGACTTCCCTAAATTATTGTATAATGGATTTATACAGTGTATTAACTAGAAATATGTACCATTAATTTTATTACAAGTCTATAGTATACATTTTATTAACTATATTTTGTTAAACTGATAGCTTTCTTCAAATATTATCATATGTAGAACAAATCACAGCGTAATTATACCATTTACTACAATCCTGATCATAATTTTTGGTTTTGATTTATCTTTTTTTTTGCTATTGACATGGCAAGGTAATTACAGCTTCACCAGACTATAGAGTTAATTGATTATTTCATGATCTACTTGCTGATACCCACAACTTCATCTGTATTGTTTATAAAGTTAACAATATGTTTCTGTACAAAGGAAAACATGTAGGCACCACATCAGGGCAAGAACATAAACATTGTTGAATACATAGGACCTATTAAAAATCATACTTACTTAACTTTGTAATACCTTAATGTTAATGAAGGACCAAATCTATAAGAGGTTTAAAAATTTGGATTGAAATTTATCCAGTAGTCTTTGAATCATTCATAAACAATGGGATATCTCTATCATCTATACTAATATAAATATACTAATCTATACTATTATAAAGAGGTTAAGTTTGTGAGTTTGTGATGTTGTGATGTTGTAGGGGGTAATCTCGGGAACTACTAGTCCGATTGGAATAATTCTTTCAGTATTATATAGCACATTCATCGAGAATAGTTATAGTCTATATAAACCATCATGCTAAGACCAACAGGAGCAAAACACAGGTGAAAAATGTTTCAAAATCGGGATGTTTTTTCCTTCTAAGAACTGCTGCGTTTAGTGTATCTATTCCACGCGAACGAAGTCGCGGGCAGACGCTAGTAATGCTATAAAGAGATAAAGTTTGTGACATTGTAGGGGTAATCTCAGAAACTACTGGTGGGATTTGAAAATTTAATTCAATGTTATATAGGTATATTCAATGTTATATATAGTCATTTATGGAGAAAAGTTATAGGCTCTATATGATCATGCTAAGACCAATAGGAGCAAAGCACTGATGAAAAATGTTTCAAAATCGTAATTTTTTTTCCTCTTCAGAGCTTCCGCTGCATGTTAAGTAACTACTACTATACAGACAAAGTCGCAGGCATGGGCTAGCCTTACATATAAAATAAGACAAAGAATTTAACACAGCTTCATTTGAATCCTGACTAATGTAATTCCTTGATTTTAATAAGGTCTCAATGAATTGATGACACATTCATTAACTCTTAAATGTTTCAAGAACCCTGATTCTTGTAATGAATTCCTTGTAAGAGAGAAAACATACCAATTTCAATCTTACGAAATGTGTCATTTTAAAAAATTAGCTGTTCCTTTATTACTTACTCACTCTGTAAAGAATTCTGGTCCATAAATTTTAATGTAAAGCATGATTACATGACATTTCATTGGAACAGAATTCATGTAACTGATCAATTAGTTACAAATAATCTTTGAATAAGTTAAACCAAATACTAAACACGTTTTTAGTTTTTATGTCTCAAATAACTTTGCATCTAAATAAGATAGACAGTACAATTGGTTTTAACTATTTCAATTGAGCAGATATTTAGGATATACTTTAGCATCTATGACATTCATAAATCTATGTAACAATAAAAACTACTTAGTATTGGTAAATATATTTTAATAGGTTGATATTATGTTATGTGCTATGATATTACATTTATAGAGTTATATTATACACCTTTATATACTGGACAACAAAAAATAAAAACTAATTAGTGTACAGTTGTGACATACTATTGTATAAATCTAGAAATTAGTAATATAAGAAAGTGAGCCACTACCTAATAAAACTACATGTGAAAAACATACAACACGGAAAAATGGTTGCTGATCACCGATGGTAGAAAAGACAAAAAAAACTATGGCATAATTATTTCATTGGTAGAGCCTCATTCCAAAATTTACTATAAATGGGATTTAAAAAAACTGTTTACTTTACCCAACATTGTATTACTTACATAATCAGGAATATTAGAATATGTAAATTACTAATCAACAGTAATGACACATTTTAGGTATTCATTATATTGATTTCTTTAAACATGTACGTACTTAAATAAAAAAAAATTGTTGCCGCTTTTCTTAGAATGATCTATTTTTTAATCTATTAACTTTTTATATTATAAATGTATATGAAAATCCTATTTTGAGGGTTTCACAAGGAAATAAAAAAAAATTGACTTTAGTAGCATTAGTACACCTGTCATCTATTCTGGAGTAGTAATTTGATCTATACTAATATTATAAAGAGGAAAAGTTTGTGAGTTTGTGAAGTTGTAAGGGGTAATCTTAGGAACTACTCATCCAATTTGAAAAAGTCTTTCAGTGTTATATAGCTCATTTATCGAGGAAGGTTATATTCTATAAACCATTACACTAAAACCAATAGGAAAGAAGCACCAATGAAAAATGTTTCAAAATCGGGATGTTTTTCCTCTCAAGAGTTTCTGCTGCATTAGCCCAAAATAAACATTACTATGTGGACGAAGTCATGGGCAGGGGCTAGTAATTTATATTTAAAGCTAAACTACATTCTGTAAAATCTGGTAAATTTATACATTTTCTGCATTAAAATTTTTTTTAATATTTATTTTTATATAACTTCTAAGTTATATCAATCATCTTTTTTCATATATTCGTATTTGTCTGTATTACGTTGATATTGATTGTGTAAAATCAAATTAATTAACAAGTCTTCTTACCATTCATTTTTTTTTTCTTCATATAATAAATCATATTCTTTAAATATTAGAGACTGATCTACCATACAAAAAACCCAATAATTGGCTTAATACCAGAACAACTGTAAATATATTTGGCTCTGGCATAAATGTTAAAAAATACATTACTTGTTTTATTTAGATGCTGTAACTATTTAACAGAAGAAGTTTCATTGTCACATTATCAGTATAACTGAGAAATCAACTAAATTGATAATAATTAATTGAAGTTTATTACAACATTATGAAGTCCACTTTCTTTTGATTCTTCTGACAGTAGCCATACTAGCTCCATTACAAAATAAAAATTGGAATTTTTAAATTACGTATTTTTGAACATTTTATGGAAATTATGAATCAATAATAAAATTATTAGAATGTTTACATGAATCATGTCATAAGATTCGGTTTCGTTTCTGAGTTATTATATTATTTATAAACATTTGAAAACGCTGTCACCTTTAACTATGTTGTAATCTAAAAAAAACGCCAGTAAAATATGTTGGCGTTATAAAAAACGCAACTGTCAGCGACCTAATTTGAATAACGTATTTTATGACTATGTAAACAAATTGTTCACTTGCAAATTTATAAATGCTCTCATTATCAACAGAAAGGTCGTATATTTGCGTCAATTGTATAATAGGAATGTGACAATACCGATCATCTGTTTTCGAGGACGCTATCGGTTGACAATAGTATTTTTTCAAGTTTTTTGTGTTCAAAAAATATTTTTATAAGAAAGACCACTGTGAGAACTTCCACTTACATAAGTTCATAGCACAAAAGTAAAATCCAAGAGCAAAAGGTTAAATTATCGGCATAAGTAATGATAACCAAACAATATAGATGCTACCATCACAGTATGTAAACACTAAATACTTAGAGAATCAAACTAATGACAATAACATTGCATTTACCGTCGGAGTTCGAACGATAAAACATCTTCGACTTATTGCGATTTCCAAATCCGATTTCGCCCTTGACTATCGGGCGGAAAAAGTCACCACTTACCGGCCATGACAAAGCCCAGCACAAAAACTTTAGAAATTCAATAGTTTTAGTACACAATCACTAGAATGTTATGTTAAAACATCACACAGATTTGCCGATGAAAACGGATTAAAATCATTTCAACATTACATCGGTAAAAAGCAATGGCGCTCAGAAACACATACAAATAATTACTGCAGAGTTTAGTGTTGCCACATAAACAAACAAAAATATACTATATCTTTTCTGTATTAATTACAACTGATACATATTTTTCACTGGTTAAAAAGTTACATTGTCCTACATAATACAAACACACATGAAAGAATCTTTAGTGAAGCTACATCAACACTGAAACAAAGGTTTTTCTGTCAAAATAATTAACTGCTTTATACAAAAACTCTCATTTATACTTTTCAACACTGCTTTCGAAAAGCGCGAAGTGGGCACTGGCAGAATTTTAAAGGATTTCATCTAAATTATACTTCAAAACACATAGGGACATAGTTAAAAAACTTCTATATATTATCGGTAGATCATGTTTCAAATCGTTCGAAGTCATCCTTCTAAAAACCATAATACTCCAAAATGATTTACTGGATGACAATATCTACAATTTGTCTTTTTTCTTTCCAATTTTTTAAAAATATAATGAGTATGAATAATATCATGTGATATTAATATTGTATTGAAAGTTTTGAATTGAATATTTCTAAGTTCTACTACAATAGTAATTATTTGTTAGGTATAAAATACTAAAGTATCTAATGTCAAAACAGATGTTTTACCAGGCTAGGAAAAAACCGCGCATTTAAGATGCCATATCATATCAGTGCATTTTACGTGCTGCCCTCTGTTATTTTACATCCAAGTCCGAATACTACTTTACCGACGAAATGTAAGACTACGCGTTTTAAAACTATAATATATTTAAGTTCTGTGCAAAGGTGAACTTAATGTTACAAGCCTTTTTGTACAAATAATTAACTTGTAAACGTATAAAATATAAAGGATTAGGGATAATTTAACATAAATGAAAATAACAAAAATAAGTAATACCAGAAATATACATTCGAAACTTTATCTTTTAACATTAACAATGCAACTTAAACAAGGCAATACGTTCGCCAGTAAAAAACAAAATGTGCAATAAATTGTTAATTCATTGCTCTTTGTTTTATGACAGGAGCAGCGTCGTACTCGGAAGTGCAATGCACGTGGGCTAATGATATTATATGTGAAGAAGTGTACCTTATCTCTAAAAGTACCTATAGTTCTTGTAATATCATTGATCTAAGTATAGATCTAGATTATAGAGGAGGTTTGAAAGGACCACAGCCAAAAGTTGAACAAAAAGATAATCATTATTATACATACTTCTTGTTGTTTGGCTTCAATAGATTAAATTACTTTATTCTGTGTTTCATAAGTTACCTGGGGCTCAAAATTCCTTAAATAAAGTAATATTTAAATAACCAAGCATAGGACTAGAAATTGATAAAATAACCTTTAACGAATAGTTCACTGCTAAGACATATAACTGATTTCGCGACTTTCATGGACTACTTAAATCTGTCCTGAATAAAGAGCATATGTAGTGATTAATAAAATATGATATTTAAATATTTCTATAATTATTTGTTACTAGCTGACCCGTCCACGCGTTGCTGTGGTTCAGTTATTATATCATTACATATTGATAAGAATTCATAATTGTTTTTGACCAATAAATATCGTTCATCGATTGAAATTATTTATTATAAAACCTACTTCTAGTGACTTAAGTAGGTGGTAGAGCTACGCTGAAGTTATTATTGGTTTCAGTATGAATGGGTCGGCTCGCCCTGGGTAGCACCACTCTCTCACAGAAAACCGACGTGAAGTAACAGTGCTTGCGTTGTTGCGTTTCGTTTGATCAGTGAGAACGTCGGAGACCCATCTCCTTTCCCCTCTGCCTTTCTCTCCATTCCCCCTAACACAGGCTGGCAACGCACTTGTAACTCCTCTGAGGTTGCTAGTGTCTATGGACGGCGGTGATCGCTTAACAACAGGTGACCCGCATGTTCGTTTGCCTCCTATATGATAAAAAAAAAACTTAAATATAAAAGTTAAACATATGTTTTTTGTAGGCTTTACCACTTTGCTCTAGAACACAATACAGGTAAAATAACATATGTAATATACGTACTTCAATAGAAAAACATATACTTTAAATTATGTTACAGATAAATTACACAATAACATTTAGTTTTGGATAATTTATAGTGCATCTGTTAGATAAAAAGATTTATTCTGTTTTTATCAATTTAAATTTTACGAGAAACTTTCACCGTCTGCATATTCTGTGAATTCAATACTATATTTTTTTTAAATGAGCGATGATATAATATTTGACCAGGTGCATTTAATCAACATTGTTCGAGATAATTATGTAACTTGTTTTAGTTTGTCGTTAAGAGATGGCGCCACAGTATAGTTAGCTCGCGCTTGTATGAGGTCGCTGTTTTTTAATGACATACAGCTGTCAATTGGACATTCTTCAAGGTAGTCCGGTGAAGCTGTAAAGACCGTGCTAGGTCAATAGCGTAGTCAGTTCGAGAAAAAAAAAAAGACATTCTTCAATTAGCCAGGTTCAAATAAACAATTGTCCTCTTGTCTGTTCATTGTCTAAGTCGTTCTCTTTGTGGTTTTTAGTAATGCGCGGTCTTAGATATAATCAGTGAGTGAACTAGACATGGGTAACTCAGTAAAAATCCTTGCGCTAACTCAGTAACTCAGGCGCAGTGAACTGCGCCGGCTCATTGCGCTAACTCAAAATTGCGCCATGGCGAAATAACAATAAAATGAAAACATGCCGAATAAGCAACGCAATGCGCGCCATCTGCACGCCGTCCTCACAGGTACTTAGCACAAACTGCGTTGACTCATTGTTCGCTTATCTGGTGAGTAAAAGAATGAATAATATCGGTGATGATTGACTGTGTTCATTCAAATATTGTGTGTTATTGTGTTGTATGGCATACCCATAAATGATATATTTCAATGAATTTTTGCCTTTGTTACTTCACTTCACTTTGAAACACAAAATAACAACACTGTTGTACAGTAAACACAATAACAAATTAAAATAAATCAACCATGTTTTTCTTTCAACTAGTCCCCACAGAATCGATTATAGTTCATTCGTTTTGATTTCCGAACGTAAACATATTCTTTTTTTTTTCAAACTGGCTACACTATTGGCCTGATGGGTCTTCACAGCTTTACCGTACTAAGCATATTCCATCATTTGTTTTACACACAGTTGTCAACTCGGACCCTGTCAATATAAAACCTTATGGCCAAAACACTGCTTGGTTTCCATGCCATGCCATGCCATGGTATCTCTGGGAACGAATCAGTGGATTCTTGCGCAAAGAATGCAGTCCAATCTGGTTCCTTGAATTATTATAGACAATATACAAATTATCTATGTTCTCTAGCTAAAACGTTGATTATTAGAAGTATTGCAAAAGGATTGGAATATTTCCAGAAAATATAAGGACAAATCTTACGATTCTATCCAAAATGAAGTTCCCCAAAAACCCATGATTTTTTAAGTGCCCATGTCAACGTAAGGCCGTTACTTCCTTGATATGTTGTCTTTGTCTAGGTCATTCTTGTACATCAGTGCATTTGTTAAATTAAGGATTAGGGACCATTCTCTCTGCGAATAGGGCCTAGGCGACGATTCTCCAGATCATGTTCGAGAAACAGATTCTTTCTTTTTGATGTCTTTCTTCCTTATATTCTCCGTCCTACTAACCCTTGCGTGTATTTAGTGAATAATAACCCTTTTATTTTACATGTCTTGTCATTATTTATTAAAATTAACAAAATCGAACTTTAATCAGATTGTCTATTTTTTAATCGATATGTATTTCAGGTTGGCTATTTGTATATTTATGAGAAACAGACAATAACTCGGTCTGAACACAAATTAAATATCTTTGTTTTCGAATTTCATTTTTAATCAACCTCCTTCGTTTATAACACTATCGGCCACAGACAGCGCTCTTTCTGTATCTACATGACATTCGTGGAATTGTGTATTGTTCACACACGGTGCCATACATTAAAGATCGAAAAGAAAAAGTATATTCAAATCTAGAAAATAAAAATACTTTACATTTCACAGAGTCGCTGTTTATAAAAATTATATTCGAATTTCGCAGCCCTGCGCTGTGCGCCAACTCATTTTGAATAAGTGAGTTAACACATCCAGCGCAGTGAACTGAGTTGGCGCAGTTGCGCGGCGCAGCGCAGTGTTACACATCTCTAGAGTGAACAATCAATCATTCTCTATATTCATACCCTTGGGGTTAGATTTTTTTCCAAATTTATATGGGACCAACTTCGGAGTATTATACCCTTTCCAATAAAAAAAGAATTTTAAAAATCAGACTATATTGTAAAAAGTTATGCGTGATCATACGTAAAAAAAATATACGTGTCGAATTGAGAATCTCCTCCGTTTTTTTCGTCGGTTAAAAGCTACAAACAAAGAGCCAACGTCACGCGGTGTTTCCAGGCATTCATCCAAGTACAGATCGCACCCTTTGTCCAATGATGGCGTAAAGATGTCCGGTCTTTGCACACTCGCAAAATCGTATTCATAAGTTGCAGGTTCTCCAGAACCGAGCCCTACGTAAAATCACCGGTGCTCCATGGTAGGTCCGGAATAAGGATCTCCACAGGGACCTGGAGATGCCTTCTGTCTGGGCGTATATAAAATCACTCACACGTACTTATTTCGAAAAAGCCGCAAATCATCCCAGCCCGTTAGTGGTATCCGCCGCGAACTATGAAACCGTACCCAATGCTGCGCAGTATAGAAGACGACCGCGGCACATTTTTACCGACCCTCCTGATTCAACCACGTCAGCGAACGATCAGTATCTGTCTCTCCAAACAGAGCGTGTTCACGCCCACGCCCGCGTAACCACAGATTACGCCGCCGTGGTCTGGGGGTAAATTTCGCACCCTCACACCAGATTAGGCCCCCCTCGGCAGCGGCTTAAACCTAGGTCCGTTACCTCGGCGTGGAGCCCTTGAGTATGCTGCTCAAGCGATACAGTGACACAAAACCTCACATTACTGCTACAACATCACAGACATCACCTACACACACGTGCACGCCTACACGCTTACACGTTGTTTTTCTTTTTCAGAGAAATAAACAACAAAGAGTTCTACCCTTATTTTTCCTTGTCCTATTCTATCCTATATAGTTTTGAGGAATTTTTCCGGCACAAAATACATATAGTAGTTGTTGAGGCACGCATGCTTGGTACACATGCATGTTTCAATAACTCATATACGTATATCTAGATAGCTTAGCTTAGGTTATCTCAGATAGGTCGCGATTTTTGCACAAAACAGGCGACGGCCCAAGCCGAAGTGTGCCGTGCACCCTTGAGTTAGTCGCCCAAACATACCAAATGGGCTGAGTGCCGTCAGCGCTCGCCTCAATAGGTCGATGAAGCTGTGAAGACCATAACAAGTCAACAGCGTTTTCATTTCGAAAAAAAAAAGATCGCACCCGACGACCGACGTTGCCGGAATCGGTATTTGCAACACTTTACCCAACACAGTGTTTACGTTTACCACTTTTCGTCACACAAAAAGTTTGCCAATCAGTATTTCAAAGCCATCTCAATAAGAAGTTTTACAACAAATAGTGCTAGGACAAAAAAAGGCCAAACATTTTTCTGTAAGTACGAATATATACATTTTTTTATTAATAATTATCAAATAAAAATGTCTCTCAGATGGAAATTGCGGGAACGCGAGTATCGCCCTTATTTCATTCCCTCGAATCAGGTCCTAAATATAGTATTAAACTCATATTACGAAAAAATTACCATTTTTATGTGAGTGGTCGAATATTACGCTTAATTTCTGCAAACTGTTCTGGCGAGCTTCGGCGAAAAGCCTCCTCTTGTTCTTAGGCGAGGATTGGGTGGCCAGAGGTGATACTACCATCGTGGTGGTGGACATTTCATATATGCATGTCTCCTGTAAAAAAAAATTATAGGATAAGTATATTTTGTAGCATACATAACTTGTGCTGTATGCAAAAGAAGTTGTGTTGAAAATCACTCAACAATTTGGATGTCTTTTAGATCCCTTAATTTTATTTTTTAGTAATAATTTCGACTTTGATTGGTTTAAATATTGACAAAGATTATCATAAAATATTAGAATTATAAGATTTTTTCCAACTGCCAAATTATAAGTCGAATCAGACTATATATTTCTAGATAAAATAGAACATTTGCAAAGAACTAATCGAGGCGACAACAGTGGCACAGTATACATAAAACAGCACGGAAACTACCTATAAACGCTGGTACCCGCACACTCACACAAGCATGCGCATCGACGAGATCCCTAAGCGGTTTTCGCGGTGTTGTCCATAGAATTCTTTTCAGAACCCCTCGTCGATGCCCTAGGTTCGATCCCTCGGCAGCGAGCCCTTGAGTGCGTTACTTGCGCGATACGGTGACACACAAATATACATCACTGCTACAACACTACACGATCACCCCCACACACGTGCACACTACACGCTTACACATGGAAGTGGAAGAGTTTTATTTTTTTCCCTTATCGAACTGGAAAAACTCTAATTTTCCGATAAAAAAAAATATATGGAGGGGTTGTTGAGGCGTGTATGCTTGGTAAACATATACGTCTCAACAACTCAAATATATATGAATAGTTAGCTAGGTTAGCTAAGATAGGTCGCGAGTTTGCATGTAACAGGCAACAGCCAAGCCGAGGTGTGCCGTGCACCCTTGAGCTAGTTGCCCAAATAAAAACGGCTGAGTGCCTTAAGCGCTCGCCTTAGTAGTTCGGTGAAGCTGTTAAGACCTTGCTAGGTCAATAGCGTAGTCAGTACGAAAAAAAAAAACCCTCGTCGATGCGCATGTTTGTGTGAGTGTGCCATTTTCGAGCGTTTGTACGTAGTTTCCGTAATATATATCTATCTATCTATACTATAATAAAACTGTAACAAGTCGAAATCTGTACATTAAATATTTTTTGAAAATTTTAATCAGGATAGGCTATGTTATCGATATAGAAGCCAAAAATAATCTTTTTACAATTTTTGTCTGTCTGTCTGTCTGTCTGTCTTTCTGTCTGTCTGTCTGTCTGTCTGTCTGTCTGTCTGTCCCTATGCACACGCATCACTCTGAAACTACTGAACCAATCTTGACGAAACTTGACATAGTGATAGCTAATATTACGAGATTACATCAAATATACTTTTTGTCTCATAAAACGCCAAGGGTTCTCCAGGATAAAGGATTAAAGTCTAGAATATAAACCCGAATTACTCTGAAAGTACTGAACCAATTTTAACGAAATTTGACACAGTGATAACTAATATTAGAAGACTACATCCAGGATACTCTTTGTCCCATAAAACGCAAGGAGTTCTCCAGAATAACGGACGAAAGTAAAAAAATTGTAGTTCATGAGATTCTTAATGGATTTTGGTAATTTTCCTTTGTGCTATTTACAGCAGACAGATTAGTTAAAAATTCAAGCTATATAGGCTACATAAAAAAAAAAAAAAACAAATAACCAAAAAAAATGACGGGGTTCGAACCGTCTCCCCGTCGGTCATGAGAATAGTATAGAGTCGCCAACTTTACCTCTAGGCTACACTTACATAATAATTTTGTTCAAAATTTTCAACTGCTTCGAAAACGTCCACAAAATTGTTAATAACTAATCTATACTATTAAAATTGTAACAAGTCGAAATCTGTACATTAAATATTTTTTTAGAAATTTTAATCAAGGTAGACTATGTTATCCATATAGAAGCAAAAATTAACACAGTGACAACTGATATTACAAGGCTACA
>JACEII010000032.1:4516356-4532719 GCA_014332785.1 Antheraea mylitta
CGTGGACAACATAGTAAATATCTCCCCAGTTTCGAAATTTGCATAAAATACATACAAATTCGATATACGATTTTGAAATAAATATGTATAAATAGCCAATAGGTGACAAATGTAATCTTTTTACTTTTTTTAAGTATTGTAATTGGTGCTTTATTTATACACAGATATATGTGTAGTTTAAATTCCACCGTCCACCATTTATCGATAGATTATGTATGTGTATAAATTATAAAAAGCTTTTCATTGGCTTTAAATATTATGAATATTTTAACCAATATTTGTACATATTATAAAAGAAAGTCGTTATTTGTGTCTGCTTGTCTGTAACCTTAGCTCTATTAAAACACGCAACGGATTTTGATATAATGTCTTTCACTATCATTTAAAGATTTTTTAAAACTTTTATTCGTATAAATTTATTAAAAAAGGAGAGAATACATCGAATTATCGATAGGATACTGGACTCACATAAACACAAACAAAGATAAGCGAAAGAGACCGGATCTAACTAAATTTAATTAACAAGAACGCGGTACACAATATAAATATTTCGAGACAAACATTCGTGCACTGCAAATCAATAAACAAATGCGTTAAACACGAACATATTAAATCAATGCAGAAATGGACCTAATAATTTAATATAACGATAAAAAACGATAGCTTACAACTGTAGTACGATAAAGCTGTAAAGGCCTTGCAAGCTCAATACTGTAGTCAGTTGGTAAAAAAATAGTAGTAATAATATTCGTCCAATAGAACAGGCGAAGGAATTAATCCTTACTGCCAATTCTGAAGTTGTCAATGTAGTTCGTATGTATTCTTTAGCCAGTTTTCATCTATATCTACGTTAATTTAAAAGCATAAATGCCAATTCTTCTATATAAGATTTTGTACAATTTTTAATAATCTTTTTTACCTTCTTAAATTTCAAGTCGTTTCTTTTGGCAATTCTGTAGTTGTCAGTATGGGTAGTTCTTATGTTTTCTTTAGTCAGTTTTCTTCTATGTCTAAGTTAATGTAAAGTCTTAAGCACCGAATCTTCTATATATATTATTTTAGACATTGTTTATCTTCTTCGAATAATTATTGCAAAAATGTTCTGATATCTCCAAATGTTGAGTTGATAAAGTCAAAGTTAGGTTTAAAATTATTAGGATAAGTTAGGAGATCGATTTTCAAGTAAAGTGTTATAACAAGATGGTGGTTCTCTTGTTACAATTTTCCTGGGAATTTTTGTGGCATCTCAGAATTCATGGTCCGTGGTATTATTTTTCATTCACTTCACTTATGCACAATAAACTATCCATATTACATAAAATATCACCAATTTTACACAGTATAGAGTCAAGTAACACAAGATTTCGAATAAAACATCCACATGACAGACTGAAATCCCGCCAAAACTCCCGCAAAAAGCTTACAAGTCAAAACAATTTTTTCTGATTCCATCTTTTGCCTCCTACAAAAAGGCAAAGGTATCTAGGCCATACAGCCAAGTCACACGTTATTTAATAATTAGGTACACCAAAAATAATTATCACATATATCAACTGATCATTTTGAGAATTTGTATTTAATCTAGGAAAGCAACACTTTTAGAAGGCATATATCAATTATGCGTTAACGCGAGCGAAGCTACGAGCAAAAGCCAGTAGTATATGTAATAATACGAAGGCAAATGCGATAAAATTAACGTGATTTTACTACTAAAAAAATACGTCTATAGAGAATCCACTACTTAGTTGTTAATTTTATATCCACATATATTTTGGGCTTTACATGTATATTATGTGTTAGCTTTGATTGAGACAAACATTGAAATAACTATGTGAAGTCGTACTTCAAAGTGGTTATGATTCGAACTATTTTATGTAACGCTAGTTTTTTGGGCGGAATAAATCCTAACTAACCCCTCTCATGTATTCGTGCCTGTTCCCGTGGAATATAATTCGAAACATCATTAACGCGAGCAAAATTGTGAGCAGAAGCTAGTATAATGGTTACGATAATAACCAACGCAGGCGGAGTTGTGGGTTTCAGCTAGTCTGAAATAAAATTATACACGAGTATACACTATATTAATATATAGATAAAATCAGACCTTTCTTTGTTTCGGTAGGGAGCCCTTGGTTCGGTAGGGAGCCCTTGAGTGCGTTGCTTGCGCGATACGGTGATACTCAAATATACATCACTGCTACAACACTACACGATCACCCCCACACACGTGCACGCCTACACGCTTACACATGAAAGTGGAAGGGTTTACTTTTTCCCCTTATCGAACTGAAAAACTCTCAATTTTCCGATAATAAATATATGGAGGAGGAGTTGAGGCGTGTATGCTTGGTACACATATACGTTTCAACAACTCATACATATATGAATAGTTAGCTAGGTTAGCTAAGATAGGTCGCGATTTTGCATGCAACAGGCAACAGCCAAGCCGATGTATGCCGTGCACCCTTGAGCTAGTTGCCAAAATAAAATCGGCTGAGTGCCTTAAGCGCTTGCCTTAATAGTCCGGTGAAGCTGTTAAGACATTGCTGGGCCAATAGCGTAGTCATTTCGAAAAAAAAAAACTTTCTTTGTCACTTCCTTTTTCGGAGCATGCTAATTTTCGAAAGTTGCAAGACCATCATTTTTTGTATCCCAAAAAGTGCAAAAATGTACACATCGTTATTTTAGGTGCTTGAAGCATATATTAGTAAGATACTTTTCTAAAATGTTCATAACGAAAACCAACTTTTAGCAACTATTCGGTATTTTCTAAATTCATTTTAAGGGCACTGCGTACCCCCACAATTACAGCCCTTATCTATATTTTGCTCTTGGGTCTTAAGGTCTTACAGGCTTATATTACATTGTGTAATCCTATTTGTTTTGTGTATAATATTGTATTTAGAAGGTTTCACTGAGTTAAATAACGTTAGATTGGTCGTGTTAATGTTCAGAAATTCGATACATATATTTTAAGCTACTAGCTAGTTGTTCCGACTTCGCATGTTCATTTCCATGTAGAATAGATGCATAGATAGGGAATGTACAAATTTAAATGATAACTATTCTGCATGTTACGTTGTAAATGGCAAGTATCCATTTATAACAGGAGTTAATAAAGGTCAATTTGGTACTCGAGTTGAGAATAAAATATATGACACACATACGGTCACATTGGTTAAAGTAATAGAATACTAAATCTAAACGTAACCTAACATATACTAGTTTTTTGAATAATAACTATATATAGTAATAGGGATCTTAGTCTGTAATGTAGTGGATTTTATATTTTATTCATAATCTTGTGTTATTGGACTCTATATTTTATAAATTTGATGGTGTTTTACGTAATATAGTTGGTTTGTTGTGCATAAGTGAAGTGAATGGGAAATAAGAACACGAAGCATGAAATTCTGAGATGACACAAAAATTCCCTGGAAGTTTCTAACAAGGTATCCACCATCTTGTTAGAGTATTGACTCACACGACGCCTAATATTGAAGTGATCGCACGACGCTTGTAATATTATTGACTACGTGACAATGGCAGCAATAATCTGAAAGATTGATTGGCCAAAAAAAAAACCATCTTTGTGTATCACGTTCATTATTGTTCAATTATTTCAACAAGTTTTATAAAAGTAGATGCTCATAAATCACTAAACGTATTATTTAACGTTCACAATAATCCATTACACTCCATGTATTATTAAGAGCTGGACACTTTTTCAACACATATATGAGATAGTTCTCTTTACCTCTCCTCTCTTTACCCTCCAAATGAATAAGACACAAATTACAGATAATGAAATGACATTTTAAAGTTTTAACAAATATTATTACTAGTTTTTGCTAGTTTTATTTTGCATAGATATCTTTAGAAGTACAAAAAAGGACACACGTTTCTTTGCACTCAGAAAAAAGTACTTTTTCCGAAAAATAAGTCTAAGCTAACTGTCCTTGTTAATCTTTTTCACCACACTGAATATAGCCGTAAATACGTGCCTGTGCGTAATATACCGCGGCAGAATGTTAATTCCGTGTAATGTCATGCAAAACGAAGTTAAAATATTATTATACAAATCTACAATTGGCATTTATTTATTGTTAGATTGTTTGGATGTTATACATAAAATATAATACGTATTTATACATAGATTTGAATTCAGAGCGGTTAAAAAAATTGTTAAAAATTGTACATGAATATGAACGAAACCGTGTACAAGGAATAGTATTAAAATAATTTAGAAGTTTTGGATAAATTTACTTAGTTTTTTTTTTGCGAAAAAAAAAATGCTGCAGGTGCCTTGGAATAACTAATATAATGAATTTCAATCATTTTTAGAAATGTCTGTCTGTCTGTTTGTATGTTTGGACACGCATCACGGCTAAAATACTGCGTTCATGATAAACCTTCAAGAGTATCATAATATCATATATTCGAGTAACATTTAGCCTTTGTTTCATTAAAATCGATTCGGCCTATCAAAAGTTATTGTCATTTAATGACGACGCGACTTAAGTACAAGAGAAAACTAGATAAGTAAATGAACATAATATATTCAGATGTCTTTATTAATCACTGAAGTCGCGGGCAAAGCTAGTAAATTAATAAAATACAATTACATTCTGAAACTTCATGTTTGATAATAATTAATACTATCGTTTGATTTTTATAATGAGGTTGTATTGAAGGTAACTTTAATTTAAGGCATGTTGTGATATCATTGTATTTCACGAAATTGTCAAACATTACAGGAATGTACTTTACAGTAAATGACGCGTCCAAGCACAAAGCAATTGAACACAAGGTCAAATAAAACCGATTTGAACTGATTTAATGCGATTCGTCTAAGTCTTTACTAATTAAAGTCATCATTCCTTCATCAAGTCACTCATCAAACTCATTATTCCTTGTTTTTTGATTTCAGAATTCAGATACGTGGAATATGTTTAAATAGTCCGTTTTGTGTAGACTTAATTATCCTAGAAAGAAGCAATGTAGTCTTCATGATTAACTATAGATACATATTATGTGTAACATCTAACATGAACTATGAAATATATGTGAAGTCAATTTATTCGTCATATTATTGGTCGAATATATTCTAAGCATGAAAATATATGTAATTCTAAATTAAGGCACGCGCTTGCTCGCGCAAGTCTAATTCTATTCCTGGTAAATACGCAATAGTAATTAAATCCTGAAAAAATAAATTAATCGGGTCTGATTATCCAGTGATTATGTTTCAAATGGAGGAAACTTTCTTCATTCACAATGAAGAGTATTAAATTGACAGCGGCTGGAATTAACCTAAAAGTATGACAAAGATCCGCACTAACATATTTATTAGAATAATTTCGTATTACTTACTCGCATTTTTCTTAATAATTATGAACTTTGTTAGACGTTTAATAGTAAGGATATGCATATAAATATAACCTCAGATTTTACACACAACAGTTTATGTTTGTAGATGAGTGCTCATTGGTCGAATCAAATAGAGCGCGCTTTTCCTGTTTCCTGTAACACATTTCCGCCGTTTTTCAAAAACACCCCCATAAATAATATCCAACAACCGAAAGGAAAAATGTTACACATCAATAAATTTTATTTTCTCCTCATGTACACACTAAAAGACACACTAAATTTTTTTTTATTGTGTTCACCTACTTATTTAAACTTCTATGCTGTCCCAATCTCTTTATGTTCGTCTCTGTTCCTCTTTCTCTGTGTTTATTCTGTCTATGCTCCTAGATCCGATTAAAAGATTATTAAAAACTACTACAGTCAAGTTTGTAGTTCATCTAGACCAACCTTTATAATATTGTCTAGGCTTTAGAAGTTAATTAACTTAAATTGTTAAAGTTTATTATTAAATAGGTTGATTACAAGGTTAAACTCCACAATAACATTGTTAAAGGTAATGACTTCACTGTGTACATTATTATTTGTCAGTCTCGTGACCAGTTGACTGATTGCGACTCGAATTATAGTAACTAGTTTTAAATTTGCTGAACACACGACGCTATTCACATCTTCTTGACCCGTATTCAATGTATCGAATAGTGAAGGGATGTCGGTCAAGGATGGTATAGAATGTTCAAGATGCGCCAGGATTACTATTTCTTTAGTTTTTGGCGTGAAACATCTATAAGCGGAGGGTAAACCAGATTGCTGTCGTGGCGACATAAAACACGAACTTTGCACTATTAACAAAATACTCAAAAACATTTGCAACCCTATCTGCAGAAACATAAGATTTAAATTGTTTTGTCGGCTACTCGTTATACTGGTATTACGCGAACGTACCGATCACCTAGCGCCTTTTGATAGATGCCGCCAAACTGTTCGCGCTTGTGCCTAGTTGAATTTTTGTATTTTGTATTTAATAAAAAAGAGTATTTATATAAAAAAATAAATAAACAGTTACTAATGTCATTCAAGATTTACTCAAATTAAATTAACGTTTCCAGCGAACTGCCATGTGAAGAAATATTCCATGGAATTAGAGAAATGTGAGGACAGAATCAAAGCAAAGCAGAATACCGCCGAGACTTGCCACTAATAAATAATGGATCTAATAGAATCACTCGACCACTGCGTATAGCTAATAAAGCTTTTGTGAAATTCGTATAATAAAATTGTTACAGACAGCATTGTTTTTTTATTTACCTTGTAATATAATGTTTTGGGAGTTGGGAGCAATGTGTGGCGTAAATAGGGAAAGTCTTCGTGATTTATTGGGCATTCTAGTCTCATAACTCATGTATTATGCAATGTTGTAGATGTTATCTGTGTGAAATTATAATGTCTGTAAAAGTTTGTCTACTTTTTTTATATAATAAGAGGTAAACGAACAGGTGGGTCGCCTGATGTTTTTTTTTAAGTGACTGGGGCATTTTCCCCCAGTCTTCAGGGCTCCTCTGATGTGGTAGGCAGAGACTTTATTAAGGCATTCATCTTTTTACTAATATCCGGGTTTCCATTATTTACCTTCTTTTCCCTTAAATTGTCCTGTTTTATTTTCCAATCTTTCCTTATTATTTCTATCTTCCTCCTCTTGTGTTCTCTTTCTGTACGGTTTATGTTGGCTTATTTTGATATATTTAATTTTCTGCATTTCTTTACAAAAATTTCTAAATATTTATAATTGTGTATGTATACTTTCTCTGGTGATTCTGATTTCTAATATTTGCTTTAAGTCGTATCTTCTCCTCGAAAACAGTGGACATTCCAGTAGTAAATGCACAGCCGTTTGATTGGTATCGGCATCACACACGCAGCCCGGGTCTTCCTTACACTTGAAGCGGTTGAGGTACTCACCAAATGCTCCATGTCCTGTTATAATTTGTGTAAGTTCAGGATCTATATAGTTTTTACTTGCTATTTTATAAGCTGTTATTGCGTTGGGAAAAAAGATCTTCGTATTTTCCGCGGTGTTTTCGTTCAGGTACCTTTCGTTCCAATCTCCCATAGTCGTTTGTCTCGTCTTGTTCTATACGAACGAGATCGGACACCGGTCATAGTGAGATTTAGTCTTTAGGTTCAGTGCGGCATTTTTGGAGAGTTTATCTGCCCTTTCGTTCCCTGGTGTACCCACGTGTGCCTTTACACAGTATAATTCAACTACTTTTCCATCGTTTATTTGCTGTATGATACTGTTTCGAGTTAAAAACACGATGGTATTATAATTGTCCTGGTTTTTCAGTGACTTTAAGGCAGATTTAGAATCACTGAAAAATTTTATACTGTCGTAGTTTTTGGTATGTTTTAATGCTCTGTTTATTGCAAACAATTCAGCCTGATAAACCGTACAGAACCATTCGAATTTGAATTTTCTACTGTCTATTTCTTTTCCATCTTTCCACAGTGTAAAGACAGCTCCCACTTTGTCCTGTATTTTGCTCCCGTCTGTATAAATGTGGATCCCTTCCTTTCCTTTCTCTTCCGTTGTTATTCCATACTCTTCTATTGTTTCTACACAAATTCCTACTTGTTGTGCCGGATACGGAGTTTCCAGAGGACTAATCTTCCTTTCAATTTCCCTATCCCCAATCAATCCCCCCAAAGGCTTTCCTCTTTTTGTTTCGTATATTTTTGCCGCTTCCTTTATCCAGAAGCAGAATCCCCACGAGAAGCAAAGCAGCGTTCAGTGACACGGTTCTGTACGTTCTAGCGATCTTCTGAAAGAATTCCCTTTGTACCGCATTTAGTTGTTTTTTAGATGTCAACTTTCCAGTTTCCGTGTACCAAACTGCTGCCGCATATAGGGTTATAGGCTCAACGACCGCCGTGTATATCGTTTTGATGATCTCGGGGTTTAAACCCCATGAAATTTTTGCTGCTTTAGCAACCTGTTTGTATATATTTGTTATCTTCCTGCAGGTGTTAGCTATGTGTATATTAAAATTTAATTTGTTATCTATAATTATTCCTAGTATTTTAATTTCGTCTACTAATGTTATCCCCCATTTCAATATGCGGTTTATCCTATTTTAACTTTTTTGTTATTATCTGCGCACTTTATTTTGCTTGGAGCAAATTTTAACTTGTTTGCTTGTGCCCATTTATTTATATACTCTAAAGTTCTATTGGCCTTTGCTTGTATTATTGATATTTCTTTTCCCGAGAACAACAACACGATATCATCGGCGAACGCTTGTACGTATATCTCCTGCTCTGACAACCCAGAGGAGTGGATCGAGCAGAATGTTCCAGAATAGTGGCCCACTTATAGAGCCCTGTACGCACCCTTTGCTGGTCTTTCTTCTGCAAGTCACTCCGGCAAACTGGACTTTCACTTCTCTATCTTCTAGATAATTCCTTACTAATCGCCTCAGATTGATCTGGCATTCCTTTACCATCAACTAACATTCTAGCGCTGGCCACCATGCGTAGTCGAAGGCGCCCTTTATGTGTAAATGACATCATGAGGCGCATTTTCTTTTCTCTCAAGTTTCTTTTAATTTGTGTCATTAAATCATAGAGGGAGTCCTCCGTGCTGCACTGTGGTGTAAAGCCGTATTGCCTCGGACTTAATCGGGGAGCTATGCGCCATCTGATCCTCTTGATTAGCATTTTTTTGAATATCTTGCCCATTATCGATAGAAGTCCGACCGGTCTATGAGATCTAGGATTGCTGTAGCCCGTTTTACCTGGCTTTCTTAGGGTCGCTAACTTCCACTGCTCCGGAAAGTATGCTACTCTAAACATTTGTTAATGATTGCCAAAAATAGGTTATTATCTACGTTTATGGCTTCTCTGCATATATCCGCAGTGAAGCCGTCAGGTCCTGGTGCTTTTTTGGTCTTAAATGTTCCTATTGAATATTTAAGTTCCGACTCTGTAAATTGTGGATCAATAATTTCGTTTTCCGTTCCGATGTGTGGTAATCTGGCTCTATTTCTTGTTTCTCTCTGTTGTTCTGTGTCCTCCTGCGGATGATCATGTTGGAAGAATGTTTCAGCTAATAGTTCGACGGATTCCTTGGGAGTTAGTGTTCTTTAGTCTTTACTTAGCAGTTGGTCTTCGTACTGCGGCGATGTTTGTTTAAAAACCCGATAGATGCTGTCCCAAAAGGTCTCCCTTTCCTGCCTGGTGCTGAATTCTTTCCAGCTTTTCGTTTTTTACTAATCTTTCATATTATTCTTTTTCTTCCAGGTACTTCTCTACTGCGTGTCTTCTTCTGCGGGGTGCTGCTGTATGGACTCTCCTCTTCCTGATGGCTACTCTTCTCTTCAGTTCGTCTATCTCTACGGACCACCACGGTAAGTTTTTGTCTTTTTGGTTTTTATTATTTCCTATACGAGGAATGCTGTTATCGCATGCCTCTGTCACACTGTTTATATAGCCTTCCACTATTCCTATAAGTTTTCCTTTTCCTGTTGTTTCTTCTATTCTTTTTAATTTAATGTTATGTTCTATTTACTTTAGTTTACTATCTAATTGTCTTTTAATTTTTTTCCAATTCGCTTTGTTAGTTTTGTACTTCCTTGTCGACTTAACTGTTCTGTTGCTTCCATCTGTTTTCTCTATTTCTACATTAAATCTTATACTATTATCTGAACCCGTAACGCTCTTGTCTACTCTCCAATTTCTTATCCTGAGTAGTAGGTTCTGGCTGCACACGGTTATGTCTACGTGGATTTGGTATACCTTTCCCCCTCTGATTGTAATGAAAGTAGGCTTAGAGCCTTGGTTGAGTATATGGAAATCTTGTTCATTTAGGAATCCTTAAAGATCCTCTCCTCTATCATCATTCCGCATACTCCTCCACCACGTACTTCAAGCGTTACCGTCGCCACCCATAATGATTATATCTGTTTTAAGCTTTTTTATCGCGTCCTTTACTTTGTTTAAATACGTTGAAAGGGGTGCTGTATCTTCCCAATATATAGATATTAGCCCTATTTTTATATTCCCAGCCGCCCAGGTTGCTCCAGCCATATTCTGTGTTTGTAACGATGAATCAATTTCTATTTTTAGTTCTCCATCGAAGATGGCTAGTGCCGCCTTTGCGGGTTTTTCCTTTATACTTATGCCCTGCACCATCCTTACCCTCGTATATTGCTTTGCCATTCCCGTTGCTCCTGTATAGAGTTCCTGTATAAGTGCGAATGCTGCTTTTCCATTTTTTGCTTCCATTACCAGTTCTTCCATCGACAACTGCTTCCGTTGTAAATTCGCTTGTGGTCACCTGATGTTAAGTGATCACCACTGTCCATAGACGCCTGCTACACTAGGGGAGTCACAAGTGCGTTGCCAACCCTTGTTGAGAGAGGGGGAGGAGAAAGGGAATAGGAGAGGTGGAAGGTGAGGAGAGAAAGGCCTCCGGCGCTCTCGCTGACCGAACGAAACGCAACAATGCGAGCACTGTTACTTCACGTCGGTTTTCTGTGAGAGGGTGGTACTACCCTGGACGAGCCGACCCATTCATGCTGAAACAAGCTATAGCTTCAGCGTGGCTCTACCATCTAAATTTTTGAGACATGTTAAGATCTTGCGAGCCAGTGCTACAAACAGCAAATGTATTTACATATGACTAGCTGACCAGTGCCAACGTAGTGGGTTTTTGTTACTTAAATATAAAGGTTAGATATATGCTGTCTGTGACTTTTTTGTAGGCATTATCAAGATCTACAACTTTTCTCTAGAACTCAATCATACATCTCTCATTTTTAAGGCAGCGTTCATAAGAAAGGTTTTCGTTCGACCGTTTTTTCTACGAGCAAATCCGGCTACCACATAAAAGTCTTTTCATTCTTCAGGTTAATATATAGCCTATAAAACTCAAAAATAACTTGACTTTCTATTGGTCAAATTTCTATTTCAAAACCGGTCTAGTATTTCCTGAGATTTACATCCTACAATGTCACAAACTCACAAACGTTTCTTATTTATAATATTAGTATAGATGAACATGATTAATCTTCTTATGCCTGGGTATTAAATACGAATAAAACATATCATAATAACAAAAGTTAAACCTAATTAACTAAAGAAGGAGAGTTTCCAAAAGGCAAACACACAGGGCGTATAAACTCTTAACTAAAATGATAATAGTTCACCATAAACGCTTTAAATAGTCATACTTTGAGAATCTCAGAAGTACATAGATATAGCAGAGATGATAAGGAATACAAAAGGTCCAGACATTCCTTTTTAGTGAATGTGGCGCGCCATATATTATGCCCGACAGCACATAATTATGTGGCATTATGGTGTCCTGAGGTCATTGAGTATTATTTAGAGTGACCATGATTTTTGAATTTATTTTTTTCTTTTAAATGGTCGCGGGTAAATTATTTTTAACGGTTTTAACTGTGAATATAACCTAAAGCCTATTTTGTACTTGAAACAACAACGTAAACTTCATTGGGCTCGGGGTGCGCCTCGCTATAAGTATCCTTTGTTCAAACATATTATGCTTGGGAAAGGGAATGGTTACTGTGGTACTATTTTCAGGAATAAGCATACACTATAAAATAGAGAGTAAGGAGATGGTAATGCCCAATTAAATGATGATCACAATTAAGGCCAACAAAGGACTGAAGATACCAAATAATTTAAAATAATCATTTCAAATATTTATCTTGATCCGTACAGGAGTTTTTTTTTATTATTTAAAAAAACTGAAACAATCACATTGTGAAGATCTCTTTTAATGGACTTTCCCTTCTGTTTTCGCACGAAATCTTGTTATCCTTCTCCTAGGTTAGAGGAGGCTATTAGACTCTTACGTACTAAACGCCCAACAAACACGTGAGAAACAATTTGTATCACGAATTATTAAACAATGTCATCAAACAACCACTAGTACAAATAAATTCATATTATTTCTTATATAACCTTTATTTCGTGATTAAACATGAATATTAAATTTTATTAATTCAATGTATCTACAGTTAGAAATAAGCAAGTAAATAACACTATGTTTGGGAGTTTTTGACGGGATCTTGAGAGAAATGAAGTGGATTTTAGATTTTATTCATACTTTATTTGACTCTATATTTTGTAAGGTGAAATATGTAATATAGTTTGATTATTGTGTACAAGTGAATTAAAACTATACTACGGAGCATGGATTTCGACTTGGGGAAATAAAACTCAACAGAAAGTTACTAATAAGAGAGCCACTCTTTTGTTAGAACATTGAAATGCTAAAAACGTAATACCATTACCTACTCGACAACAGCAGCAATAATATACTAAAAGATTGATTGCAAAAAAAAAACTAAAAAAAAATACTATGGTTAACATTCATGGTCACCCCAGTGACTATCACTAGACATAGAAAGACACAGGACGCCTGCCCTCCACATTGAATGCTTTGCTCTGTTAATATTAAAACTGGAAAAAATCGGTTATTTTCGCTTCCATAGTGAACATTTGAAACTAAACACAACTGTAATTAAGCATAATAGCTCTGCATTGTGTATTTAATCCATATATTAATACGTGAAGCGAAAACTTTGTACCTCTTTTCAAGCGAATTGCGCGAACGGATGAACGTGAAATTGGGCATAGTTAAAGTTTATGTCAACAGGAGAAAGCGGAAATATCGTAATTTGCATTTTGGGCTAAGTCACTTTTTACCATATTCTTGTAAAAAAAAACCGCTTCGAATGTTTTTGGTCTAGCTTTCCTATGACTCAATTTTTCATCGATATGACCTTGGATATTTACCTAGTTTTAGCACTAATAAAAAAAAATTGAAAGTATGAAATAGATTTTTGGCTCTGGTGTAAAGTTGGGTTTTTCAAGTTACGACAATTTTGCTTCTTTTTTTTTCGAAATGAAAACGCTGTTGATCTGGAATGGTCTTCGCAGCTTCATCGAACTATTAAGGCGAGCGCTAAAGGCACTCAGCCGGAACATTTTTGGTTTCTTCCGGCGATATAGATAAGAAGTGCACAAAGCTATTTTTTGAAACATAAAAAGAAATTCAAAAATAAATAAAATAACCGACTTCAATATCAATCAAAAACCCATAACGCACTAAAAAGCGGAAAATATATAGTTCATTAAATTAACCTAATTAAGTAAAACATATGTATATTTGCGGTACATAGAGATAGTCAAAAGTTATTGTAATTTTAATGAGGACGCGAATTAGTACGAGAGCAAGGTAGAGAAATAAATGGATTTAATACATTCAGATGGCTTTATTTTTTACGTACGAAGTCGCTAGCACAGCTATTTACACATAAAAATACCTGACGTGTCGATTTTAAAAGTTGTCTAACGTATTAGCGAACTTGGCCTAATACTTCACGATTTCAAGGGTGAGAACTCGCCTATAGTCAGGGTCGACATCGCTACTGAGTCTTGTACCTTTACCCTTATAAGACAAATTATTTTTATACACGACCACCTGTGCCATCGGCTCCGTTCGCGTGAACAAGGAAATTATTTTTGTAAAGGTGTTTTCATTTTAAACATAACACGATTTATTTTACTTTATATATTAAATGTGTAAAAATCCAGTGTCATCATGTTTGTCCGCAATGAGCTTCGAAACGAATCAACCGATCTTCACAATAGTTGGTATTTACGTATAACTAGCTGACCTGTAGGAGATAGTCACCACCACAAAACCGAATGTGCTGGGCCCATTTTAAATATTTTCTTCGGGGTGATGACCACTCCTGAGTGAAACTGTTTCTAAACAGCAACTCTATAATAAAACGCAATGATTGTAAAACCCACTTACCTTACAGGCTCGGCGTTCCTGTTACGCTTCCACTGTGCTGGTCTGTGTATAGTAGTGTGTGTGTAGTGTTTGTATGTAATTCGTGGAGAATGTGTAGGAAGCACAAACACTGATACTGACACAATAGTCTTTTTAATAGTCCAAAAATGTTCAATATAAAATTAATATTACACAAAAAATATAACAAATATTAATACTTGTGGTGCATTAAGACGTTTCAAAAACCCACGCAACAATGTTTATATAAAAGTAAATTATCAAACAAAAATTGCAAATATGCGGGAAGTCAACACGTTTCAAAAGTTGCCCAAGAATATCGCATCTGAAACGAAGTAATATAAGCAAGTGCAAAAAAAGGGGACCTTTTGACCTGATAGTTTTTTACAACTGTTTAGGGTAATACGGCCCACATTTCTTAACATGACCCGTGCAACTTCGTCTGCACCAAATCGATTATCACCGGTTTCAATTGTATTTTTAAACGCGAAAAATTTTAATAAACCTAAAACCCGACCCCAGCCACACCTACAGTTTTCAATTGTGAATCCAAACTATCAAGGTACTCACTCAGTCATATACCTAGATGGTACGTGAGAAATCTTTAAAAATAAGTCTAGAATCCGTTCGCAACATCGCCTACCGGGTTCAATTAGGGTAAATCAAGCTTAAGGAGATGTAATATAGCTTAAACTTTATCTAATTTATGTACTATATATAGCGCAAAGGAAATTTACCATAGTTCGTCAAGAATTTCATTACCTACAAATCTTTGACTTTCGTCCGCTATCCTGAAGAATATCTGTAGTTTTATGGGACAAAAGGCATAACTTAATAATATTAGTTATCACTGTGTCAAGTTTCGTCAAAATTGGTTCAGTAATTTCGGAGTGATACTTGTTCACAGGGACAGACAGGCAGACAAAAATTGTAAAAGGCATATTTTAGGCTTCTATATCGATTGACTATATATGACTGTATATAGATTGCGCGATTTATTTAATTTTCTATATAATATCATATAAAAATCCAGGATCATCATAATTGTCCACAACGAACTCCGAAACAACTCAATCCATCTTCATGGAAAGTTGGAATTTATGTATAGGTTATAACAATTTGTGACATAGAATAATCTATATTTCGATGAATAACCTAAATATTTTACAAATTAAATGATTGTCATTTTTTTTATGTTATAGGAGTCAAACGAACAGACGTGTCACCTGATGCTATCAAATCAAATCAAAATAGCCATTATTCAATTTAGGCCTTGAGAAGGCGCTTATGAAAGTCAATGCTACCACCGGTTCGGAAAACACTGGGGTGTAAGGGGTGTCGAGTAACATCTTAAGACTTGAGACACCCAAGCCAACCTCACCTGCACGTGGTGCACCCTGCTGATCAACGAACGAGGCAATGGTGAGAGCGGGGTGGTAGGGTTATACAGCCCGACTGGGTCGCAACCACCATGTATATGGCAGAAAAAGCCCGTCATAGTGACTTGCTTCTGCATGTCGCGTTTCGGTATCAGTCTGTGCATATCCAGTACCGGGTGACTTTCGTCATTATGGCCGGCATGACAGCGGCGACCGGCGATGGTAATCTGTCTATAGGTGGTTGCCGATGTTTTTGGATTGTACTATGCTTAACATCAGGCATAGTGCAGTCACTTTGTCGTGCCTCAATAAAAAAAACAACCCAGTCATCGAGAAGAACCGGTAAGAAACTCGATCTGGTTAATCTGTTCATGTTAAATATTTTTACAAAACATAATTAGTTACAACGTTTTTAATGGATACACGAAGAAGAGCGTCATTTCCAGACGTCACAATCATTCACATAATGGTCTACTCTATAAATAACCTTTAGATATTAAAACCAGTTTGATATGGTTAAGTGATCACCGTCGTCCATAGACATTTGCAACCCCAAGGAAGTCGCAAGTGCGTTGCCAGCCTGTGTTAGGGACAAGAGGTAAGTGGGGTGGGGAAGGAGGGAGGGGTGAGGGGACGGAAGTTGTTTCTCTGGCACTCTCACTGACCGAACGAAACGCAACAAGCACTGTTACTTCACGTCGGTGTTCTGTGGGTAGGGTGGTGGTACTACCCCGAGCCGACCTATTCATGCTGAAACCAGTTATAGCTTCAG
>JACEII010000032.1:4537719-4549230 GCA_014332785.1 Antheraea mylitta
AGCTAGATATTATTTATAGAAAACTTTTTTAACTAAGTTTTCAGACAATGAGAAAATATAGCTAGAATATAAAGGTAAATTTCATCGGCGCTGTGGAAACAAAAATAGCTCAGATGGAAATCGGTAGCTTCGACAATCTGTGTAACCCCAGTTCGAATCCGAGTGACAGCAGAAGAAATATATTTATCTATTTGTAAAAAAAAAGTTAATTTTGTAAGATAAACCTAACAATTTATTTTAATTTAAATAGTTTTTTCGAAGAACCGAGCTGGGCTCGGTCGCCCAGGTACTTGGCATGTAAACAAGCAAGGAAATTAACAGATAACATTTTTTACAAAGAGAATTTGTAGGCAAAATATCTAGTTATATTTTCGCATTCAGATTTTTTTTCCCTCCGAACATAAAATATATTGTTGTTTAAGATCATAGACAAACGCAAATAAAGTAATGAGTTAGTATGTAAATAAAAACAGAAACATTTCATATTCCAACACATATGTTTTTTATCTAAGTGAAAGTGATTCACTTAACGTAACATAATTCCCAAATGCGTATCATATCAACAAGTTAATCGTTTAATAACCAAAAGTAATGCGTGTTTCATAGTAAATGTGTTAAAATATGCTCATTTTTAAATTGATTTTTAATTGTTTCTAATAACGTAGAAGTGTGCCTACGTGACCAACGCATAATGATGGTCTACGTCATTTTATTTAGAGGGAGATCACTAAAGTTCACCTATTACTAGCCCCTGCCCGCGACTTCGTTCGCGTAGTAAAAGTTACTTTTGGCTAATGCTAAAACGCAGCGGAAACTCTCAAGAGGAAACGATCCCGATTTTGAAATATTTTTCATTAGTGCCCTGCTCCTATTGGTCTTAGCGTGATGATAAAAGCCTTTCTCGATAAATTAGCTATATAACACTGAAATAATTTTTCAAATCGGGCCAGTAGTTCCTGAGATTACCCCCTACGACGTCACAAACTCACAAACTTTTAGCTGGCTACAGTATGAATGGGTTGGTTCGCCCGGGGTAGTACTACTCTCTCACAGAAAACCGACGTGAAGTGACAGTGCTTGCATTGTTGCGTTTTGTTCTGTCAGTGAGAACGCCGGAGGCCCACCTCTCCTCACCTTCACAATCTCCTCTTCCTCACACCCCATCCCCCAACACAGGCTGGCAACGCACTTGTGACTCCACTGGTGTTGCAAGTGACTAAGGACGGTGGTGATCACATATCATCAGGTGACCCACCCGTTCGTTTGCCTCCTATGATATAAAAAAAATGACTGAAAATATGTCTTAGTTTATTTATAAATTGCGGAACAGAATCATTTTAACCTCATATATGTACTTCCTATAAATCATTACTAGGTCTCTCTACCGACTTCCACGTTATTTATATAATTATGTCATTCCAAGCAATCGTGAAACGGGCAGAACATCTGTCTTCCGCTTGTAGGGTTTCGCTATTATTTGTATTCAGGTACTTTATACTTATAACTACACACGTGACTCCGTCAGTATAAACTACAAAATTATTTAAAACTAGCCTCTGCCCGCGACTTGGTTTAGGTGGAATAGTTACTTTGGTCTTATGTTAACACGCAGCGGAAGCTCTCAAGAGGGAAAAAAACCGATTTTGAATCATTCTCAATTGGTGCTCCACTCCTATCGCTCTTAGCGTGATGATAACTTATAATATCCTCGATATATAACTTACAACTATCCTCGATAAATGAGCTATATAACACTGAAAGATTTTTTCAAATCGGACCAGTAGTTCCTGAGATTACCCCCTACAACGTCAAAAACTCACGAACTTTACCTCTTTATAATATTAGTACAGATGAGTCCTAATATTTTCTTTCAACTCATACTTGTTTTGTGTCTTGATATTTTGTTGCAGGGTCTATTTCAAGATAATATTTATTACTTGCATAATGGCTCTAATATTCTAATACATTTAATTATTATAATATAATTGTCTAATTCTATTGAAATTCATGTTTAGGATGCCACGTTTAACATTTACGTTGTCGCGTAAACACATCACTGCGATTTATCTATGCTATTGACACCGCAGTTTTTTTCAGTACATAATTCTATTCTAAGAAATCGTTTACTCCATTATATATTTTTAATATAAATCAAAGGTTTTCATAGAATATAGTACTAAAATGTATTGATAATCATTCTTTGCCGTCTTATTTATTATTTTCGAATTAATCTCATAATATATTCCATATAGAATCTAATTTAAAACAAAACTTATATTAAAACCTGGCTAGAGATATAATCTATGATTTTGTTAATTTGGAATACTTTTTTTTTTCTCGAACTAACTACGCTATTGACCTAGCAAGGTCAATGTCAATGTTTTAACAAGATGGCGGCTCCCTTGTTAGAACTTTCCATGGAGTTTTTATTACAACTGAGAATTCATGTTCCGTGGTATTATTTCCCATTCACTTCACTGGTGCACAATGACCTAACTATAGCAGATAAATAACATTTAGATGAATTGTCTAATATATTTTTTCTTTTTTTTTATATCATAAGAGGCAAACGAACAAGTGGGTAACCTGATGCTATGTGATCACCACCGTCCATAGACACTTGCAACACCAGGGGAGTCGCAGGTGCGTTGTCAGTCTGTGTTGGGAAGGGGGGAGGAAGGGAACAGGAAAGGGGGAAGGTAAGGACAAGTGGGGCTCTGGCGCTCGCACTGACTAAACGAAACGCAACAATGCTTACTTCACGTCAGTTTTCAGTGAGAGAGTGGTACTAGCCCGGACGAGCAGACCCATTCATGCTGAAACCAGTAATAGAGTCAGCGTGGCTCTACCACTATATCTATCAGGCAACAGCCCAAGCCGAGCTGTGCTGTGCACCCTTGAGCCAGTTGTCAAATAAAATCGGCTGAGCGCCTTGTGGCGTTGTAGGAGGTAATCTCAGGAACTACTGGTCCGATTTGAGAATTTATTTCAGTGTTATATAACTCACTTATCGAGGAAGGAACGGAGCACCAATGAATAATGTTTCAATATAGTTTTTTTTTTCTTGAGAGCTTCCGTTGCGTATTAGCGTTAACCCAAAGTAACTATTCCACGGGAACGAAGTCGCGGGCAGAATCTAGTTTTTAATAAGATAGCATCTGTGGATAGAGATGTCACCTTGACCTATGTCGATTGGCACAGGACATCCGCTTCCTATAGCTCTGGATAGAGCATTACGCATAACACGAAGGGGAGACTATAGTTCGATATATCGTTGGCACAAATAAAAATATCAGCAGCCATGCTTTATTTTTACAACAGCACAGACAACGGATAAAGTTTCATACTGTCTTATCAGAAGTTATTAAAATATTGGCTAGCTAGATAAACTACTTATCACAACTAATATTATATTATAAACTGGCGGGCCCGGCAAACGTTGTTCCGCCCTGATAATTAAAAAAATAAAAACAAAACAAATTATATACCTAAACTTTCCTTGTTAATCGCTTTATCTACTGTTGAAAACCGTATGAAGATCTGTTCAGTGTTTTTTGAGTTTATCGCGAACAGACAAGTAAACAGACAGACAGGCAAACATGGCAGAGGACTTTGTTTTATAATCTATACTAATATTACAAAGAGGTAAAGTTTGTGAGTCTGTGACGTTGAAACGTTGTAGGAGGTAATCTCAGGAACTACTGGTTCGATTTGAAAAATTCTTTCAATGTTAAATAGCTAATTTATCAAGAATATATATTATCACGCTAAGACAAATAGGAGTGGAGTATCAAAAGGGAATGTTTCAAAATCAGGGTATTTTTTCCTTCCGTTTCCGCTGCCTGTTAGAAATATATTTTTTTTCATCTGACTACGCTAGTGACCCAGCAAAGTCTTAACAGCTTCACCAGACTACGTGTTAGAAATAAAGAATGCCTTTATTCCACGTGAACGAAGTCGCGGGCAGAAGCTAGTATAATTTATTGTGATTTGATGAATTAGCTACATCATTTCTTTACTTATCTATATATTATTTCTTAATTCTGGTTTCACGTACTTGTTTTAGACAAGTAAAATAAATACTATAGTTAACAGTTATGGTTCTTATTAAAATTCATCAGATACGATATAGTAAATATAGTAAATTATACGATACAATAATTTTAAAGAACATTCGAGAGAAACTTATGTGTAATGAAATGGTTGTAAGAAGATTACCTTCACCGAGGTCAAACGACGGTATTGAAGACTTGTTCGCAATTACTCGAGATAGTTGTGTACAAGGATTTCGCTTGAATATAACACTAAGGAAATCTGGCAACTTCGTCCGCGTTACATAACAAATAAAATATTTAATAACAATAAAATAGTATGACGCCACCTAATGGCTAGTTATAGTAAAAGTGATGACAATTTTTTTTCTTTTTTTTTTATATCATAGGAGTCAAATGAACAGATGAGTCACCTGATGTTAAGTGATCACCACCGTCCATAGACATCAGCAACACCAGAGGAGTTGTAAGTGCGTTTCCAGCCTGTGTTGGTGGGGAAGGGGAGAGGGAGAAGTGGAAAAGAGGGAAGGAAAAGGAAGAAAGGTGGGCCTCCGGCGCTCTCATTGACCGTACGAAATGCAACAAATGCAAGCACTGTTACTTCACGTCGGTTTTCTGTGAGAGGGTGGTGCTACCCCGGACGAGCCGACCCATTCGTGCTGAAACCAATAATAGCTTCCGCGTGGCTCTACCACCTTTGATACTAGTAATGAACTCCTACAACCCTTTTACAGATTATCAGTTACCTCTATTAAATTCTATCATTAGTGCCTAGACTCTACATAAAGTAAAATTATATTTGGCCTACATAACACTCTTGGAATTGCTCTATCTAGCTGTAAAATTCGTTCCATCAATTCAATGAATCAAAGTCAAAAATTACTTGAAGCAATTACCAGATATTTTAATATACTTTTTTTTTAATAATACGCTATACTACTATAGTGATTAACTCTCGTCTTCGATTAATACATATGGGACAACGTTCAATCCTAGAAATGTATAATTTTTAAGAAACAAACGATGATCTATTTTATATTTGATTGAGAATCTGTTTATATACATAATTAATATCACCAGAGAGAAAATGAGAGTTCATACATCACAGTGTAGCTGCCAGTTGTGGAATGATCGAATAGATATCATATTGAATTACAGAAAATCGTCAAACATAATTCTAGGAACTTATCGAAATATACTCAACTAACATTTATTCGCGGCTTCCTTCGCAGCAATATAGATTTTAAAATAAAAGACAGCCCATGTTACTCGCTGCAACGTTGCTTTCTATGAGTAAATGAATTTTTTAAATCGGTTAAGAATTTATCTATTACAAAGAAAATAATGAATTTTTGAAGTTATACTTCTATGGACGCATTAGAGAAAAATGATATGAGTAAATTTATACGATGCGCGCGCACACGTCACGAAACACAGACACCCTGAAGTTAGCTACAGTCAAAATTTTGTTTCTTTGTATTAAAACTGTCAATATATTAAATACCTTTTTTTTATTGTTAGTGTCGTTTTTTCTACAAACGTAGAATAAGGCGAAAGATAAAAATTTTGAAAAGATTTTTATCTTGTTAGGTCAAAGAAGTATAACTTCTAACGCATGTACATAAGTACACAAACATTAATTTTAATTTTCTCTTTTTAGTATTTGAAAAGAATATTATCTCTAAATTTGATCACGTTGAATTAAAAAATATCGTATGTGTAATATTTCTTTTCTCACAGATACAAAACCTAGGAAAAGTATCATTTGCTACAGCCCCTCTTTTGCCCCAATTTACGTCTGCATCTATTTTCATCCGCAATTCATATAACCGCAATATACCTATCAAGCAACTCAACCACGATTTATTGCCGTTTTTGCAATAGATGTTGTGACGCATAGGATAAGTCAAATTTTCACACGAGTACACATATTTAGTTATTAATCTTCCAGCAGATAATTAAACCGGTGTATATAATTAAACAATTGTATTTACCTAATTCAGAGGTGATAGAGTCACACTGAAGCCATTACTGGTTTCAGTATGAATGGGTCGGCTCCTCCTGGGTAGTACCACTTTGTCACAGAAAACCGACGTGAAGTAACAGTGCTTGCATTGTTGCGTTTCGTTCGGTCAGTGAGCGCACCAGAGACCCATCTGCTCTCCCCTCGCCCCTCCCTCCATCCCTCCCCCTAACACAAGCTGGCAACGCACTTGCAACTTCCTTGGTGTTGCAAATGTCTATGGACGACGGTGATCACTTAACATCAGGTGACCCGTCTGTTCGTTTGCCTCCTATGACATAAAAAAAACTAGGTAATAAAACATTTTCGCAACTATATAGCAGACTTTGAATATATACACGCCGGCCTTGAGATTTTTTGTATGAAATCAACATTTCAATAAAATTTAGAAGGGTTCTGTAAAGAGTTACAAAACGGTAACGTTAATGAGAATCTTGAATTTTTATAATACGTCTGTCTAATTAGCAAATGTTTAAATTATATGCTTCGGTGGTTACAAGTAATGAATATATAACATTATTTCAACATTTAAACATATACCATCTATACATATAATAAGAATGTATATGTAAAGTGTCTGAATTCTTTTGTTTTTTGTTAAAAAAAATTGCAGGTGTCTAGGAATTAGTAAACACTACTAAAGTACTGCGTTCTCGATAGAACCTCACCAAAAAAATCATAAAGCATACCTTAGAGTAACATTTAGTTTTTGTTTCATTAAAATCGAGTTATGTACGAGAGAAAAGTAGATAAGTAAACGGACTTAATACATTGAGATGATACCAGATTAGGCCGCCCTCGGTAGCGCCTCAAACCTAGGTTCGAACCCTCGGTAGGGAGCCTTTGAGTGCGTTGCTTGCGTGATACGGTGACACACAAATATACATCACTGCTACAACACTTCACGATCACCCCCACACACGTGCACGTTTACACGCTTACACATAAAAGTGAAAGTATTTTATTTTTCCCTTATCGAACTAAAATAGTTTAGAAAAATTATCCTACACAGAATACATATAAGAGTTGTCGAGGCATGTATGCTTGGTACACATATATGTTTCAATAACTCATATAAGTATGAATATGTAGCTTAGCTTAGGTTAGCTCAGATAGGTCGCGAATTGCATGTATCAGGCAACAGCCCAAGCCGAGGTGTACCGTGCACCCTTGAGCTAGTTGCCCAAATAAAATCGGCTGAGTGCCGCAAGCGCTCGCCTTAGTAGTCCGGTGAAGCTGTTAAGACCTTGCTAGGCCAATAGCGTAGTCAGTTCGAAAAAAAAAAAACATTGAGATGATTTTATTAATCACCGTTTTCTTATATAGAGGTCCACGCAGATAAAGTCTCTGGCATAGCTAGTTTATAATTATTCTAAATAATATTATTACTAAAACGTATTTTTAATAAGCTTCTGTAAATATAATCAACTCTCTATAGTTATAATTATTTTTAAACTTCTCTAACTCATGTACACTCAATGTTTTTTTTTCCTGTTTAATTTAATGGGAATACTTGATACGAATTTACTAACAAAATTTTATATACTTGCCTGGAATCGCAAAAAATGGAGTTCAAAAAACTATATTGTCATTTCAACCAATCACTCTGAAGGCGGCAAGCAAACAAAAACACATTTTTAACGTGAAAAAACACAATAACAAATTTACGAACACTTCACATCAAAATTCTAATCACAATATTTTTAATCGTTTTATTTTTTTTTTACTTTTGTTTAAAAAAACCGTACAGAAAACCCGGTACTCCGTTAGTATGAATATTTACATGGATCGCGTGCAACCGCGTCGAAAAACAATAATACAATGTGTATCATTAGACGTAAACAAAGTAATGTTCTGAGTGCGAACGAGGTTGGCTTATCAAAAGGCTATTGAACGGTCAAACTACACTATTCGCGCCATCTGTAGGAAGCCAGCTACGTTTACTAAAATCATAATAGTGTCTAATGGACAGTCCGATCACAGAGTACTTTATAATATTGCCGATAGAACTGTGCACGGAGGTCGCGTCCTGTAACGTGGGTTTGAATCCTGTGATAAATTTAAGTTTTACGCGTTTAACCTCGGACTGCCCAAAACCATACGGGTTTATGCTCCATAAAAAGGAATAGAACCTATGATACACTGGTCAATAGACCGTTGTCAGCAAATCTAGTTTCAAATTGGTACGAGCGAGATCGGTGACCTCTTTAACAATAAAGTATTAATATTTTAGCATTTTATTATATTTGCCACGATCACTAATAAAAGGCTGGATATGCCTATTGGTAAACATTTATTACTTTATATAATAGCTGTTAAATCTTTCAAATAAACAATTAAAATAAAATATCGTATTTATTACAAAATAGGAAAAATTGGAACAATAACAATTACATGGAACAATTACATAGATATGTAAAATCATCATCAGCGATTTTAAGATCTGGATCTTATAATGTCAGCAGAGGGGTTCACAATAACACAAATCTGTATCTCAGTAGTACCATAAGTCATTTCCTTGAATATTTACCAAAGGCTAATTTTAAATTATTAACAACTAGCCTCTGCCCGTGACTTCGTTCGCGTGGAATAGAAATACTAACACGCAACAGTTCTCAAAAAGAAAAAACATCCCGTTTTTGAAACATTTTTCATCTGTGCTCCGCTCCTATTGGCCTTAGCGTGATGATATAGAGCCCTTAACCATTCTCGATGAATGAGCTATATAACACTGAAAGAATTATTCAAATCGAACCAGTAGTTACTGAGATTACCCCCTACAACGTCACAACATCATAACGTCACAAACTCACAAACTTTACCTTTTTTTTTTTTCGAAATGTCTACGCTATTGACCCAGCAAGGTCTTAACAGCTTCACAGGACTACTAAGGCGAGCGCTTAAGGCACTCAGCCGATTTTATTTTGGCAACCAGCTCAAGGGTGCACGGCACACCTCGGCTTGGCTGTTGCCTGTTGCATGCAAAATCGCGACCTATCTTAGCTAACCTAGCTAACTATTCAACTATTCATATATGTATGAGTTGTTGAAACGTATATGTGTACCAAGCATACACGCCTCAACAACTCCTCCATATATTTATTATCGGAAAATTGAGAGTTTTTCAGTTCGATAAGGGAAAAAGTAAACCCTTCCACTTTCATGTGTAAGCGTGTAGGCGTGCACGTGTGTGGAGGTGATCGTGTAGTGTTGTAGCAGTGATGTATATTTGTGTGTCACCGTATCGCGCAAGCAACGCACTCAAGGGCTCCCTACCGAGGGATCGAACCTAGGCTTGAGCCGCTGCAGTGGGAGGCCTAATCGGGTGCAAACTTTACCTCTTTGTAATATTAGTATAGATTTGTGGTGGCCAAAATACGATTCTGGTTTGAACAAAGTTGAGAGAGGACATCAATGACAAAGATGTTTTTTGTTGACAATAAAGTTTTTTTTTTTTTTTTTTCGAAGTGTCTACGCTTTTGACCCAGTAAGGTCTTAACAGCTTCACCGGACTACTAAGGCGAGCGCTTAAGGCACTCAGCCGATTCCATTCTGGCAACCAGCTCAAGGGTGCACGGCACACCTCGGCCTGGCTGTTGCCTGTTGCATGCAAAATCGTGACCTATCCTAGCTAACCTAGCTAACTATTCATATATGTATAAGTTGTTGAAACGTATATGTGTACCAAGCATACACGCCTCAACAACTCCTCCATATATTTATTATCGGAAAATTGAGAGTTTTTCAGTTCGATAAGGGAAAAAGTAAACCCTTCCACTTTCATGTGTAAGCGTGTAGGCGTGCACGTGTGTGGAGGTGATCGTGTAGTGTTGTAGCAGTGATATATATTTGTGTGTCATCGTATCGCGCAAGCAACGCACTCAAGGGCTCCCTACCGAGGGATCGAACCTAGGCTTGAGCCGCTGCCGTGGGAGGCCTAATCGGGTGTGCGGGAGCGAAATTAACCCCCAGACCACGGCGGCGTAATCTGTGGTTACGCGGGCATGGGCGTGAGCACTCTCTGTTTCGAGGGACAGGCTGGTACTGATCGTTCGTTGACGTGATTAAATCAGGAGGGTCGGTAAAAATGCATCGCGGACGTCTTTTATAACGCGCAGCGTTAGGTACGGGTTCATAGTTTGCGGCGGATACCACTAAGGGACTGGGATGATTCGTGGCTTTTTCAGAATAGCTAATCGTAAGTGATTTTACGTACGCCCAGATAGAAGGGATCTCTAGGTCTCTATGGAGATCGACTCTCCGAATGTACCACGGAGCACCGGTCACTTTACGTAAAACACGATTTTGGAGAACCTGCACGTTATGAAAGTTATCTTTGGACATATGCGCAAAAACGGGGCAACTATATGTCATCACGGGACGGATACACGTTTTATACAAAGTGAGCTTGTGTCTGAGGGACATCTTACTCTTATGACAAAGCAACGGATGGAGGCGACCCAAGACCATAGCGGCTTTGTTTCGCACTCTGTCTGTATGTGAATTAAACTTTAAATGTTTATCTAATGTAACTCCGAGATATTTGGCTTCTTCGACCCAAGGGATATCGATTCCGTATAGCCTGATGGGCTCAAATTTATTTGCGCGTTTCGTGGGATCGAAGAGTATTGCGGCACTCTTATCGGGATTAACTTCTATGCGCCATCGACGAAACCATTCACCGAGAGTATGAACGGCTTTTTCGATGCGCTTCCTAAGAAAGTCCGACCGCCAGCCGGAAGTGTAAATAACGGTATCGTCAGCGTAACAACCTACCTCGACCCCCCGAGACCGAGGTAGGTCACTGATGAACAGATTGAAGAGCGTGGGCGCGAGTATGGAGCCCTGTGGCACACCTGAGCGTATCGGGTGGGGCAGCGATAGTTCACCATCCACTCTGAAGCGGAATGTCCTATCAGTGAGATAATCGCGGATAATATGAATAAGCCTATCGGGTACACGAGATTTACATAATTTATGGATGAGCCCTCCGTGCCAGACCTTATCGAAGGCCTTGGCGATATCGAAGAAGACTGCAATTGTGCGTTTCGGTTTACGTTTCGGATCGGCGTTAAATTTAGAGAAAATGTACTCCGTGAGGCGGTGTACTTGATTCGTGCAAGAGTGTTCGGCGCGAAATCCGAACTGCTCAGGTGGTATTAATTTTAAATCTGTGATCGAGAACTGAAGACGGTTCAGAAGGACCCGCTCGTAAAGTTTTCCTAAGGTATCTAACAGACTAATGGGGCGATAGCTAACGGGAAGCGTAGCTTTCTTGCCGGGCTTGTGAATACCTATCACTACGGCCTTTTTCCAGACGGCTGGAAAGTGACCCTGGGACATGGCCGCATTGAAGACGCAGACCAATAGAGCTATGATGCGATCAGGAAGGAGTTTCAGAACCTCGTTCCTGATCCCATCGGGACCTGGAGACTT
>JACEII010000032.1:4584260-4678367 GCA_014332785.1 Antheraea mylitta
TATGAGAGTTATTCTGATAGTGATTATATTCTGTGTGAAGGGTGACGATGATGCTGATGATATGAGGATTATTCTGATAGTGATACTATTCTGTGTGAAGGGTGATTATGATGCTGATGATATGAGGATTTGTACCTGCAGAATTGCATACACCGTGCCCTGAACAATTCGAGGGGCATACAGAAGAGTCCTGCGCGGCGATTGCTGCTCGTACTGCATCGACGGACACGCATCTATGGTTTAGACACATCTGTTTTCAAAAGCAAACATTAATATAGCGGCAAATATAACAGGCAGCTATAATAGATCTAGCTGTATAAATAAAATTACCTGGACGACCGAGCCTTCCTCGATTCTTTAAAAAATATTTTTAAATTAAAATAAACTGTTAGGTTTGCCTCAAAATATTAGCAAATATTTACCAAAAAAATACATATTTTTGCTGTCATTGGGATTCGAACTGAGGTTAGACCGGATTTTCGAAGCAGCCGATTTCCATTTAAACTATTTTTGTTTTGACAGCAGCGGTGAAATTTACCTTTATACTCTAGCTAAATTTTTTCATTGCATGAAAACTCAGTAGAAAAGTTTTCTATGAAAGAAAACTAGCTAGGCCAATTTATCGTCTCCGAAACTACCTACATACTAAGTTTCACGGAAATTGCTGGCGCCGTTTCCGAGATCCGGAGTATATAATAATATAAAAATATACAAGAATTGTTCGTTTTAATGGTATTACATAGATGATACAAGTCTACCGTTGTGCGTACGTCACGAGAAAACAACTCGTCAGATTTCTAGTAAACTTTTTTAGTTGTACCATTTATTATCTACACTAGAAGACCAGGTGGACGTTCGCCTGCCTTGATAATAAAAAAAAAACTAAAAGTCAACCACAACACCACCTAGCGGGTTCCATTGTAAATCTGAACCGTTTTTAAATCCACCTGAACACTCACAAAAATGTTCATCGAAATCTGTTTAGCCGTTTAGGAGGAGTTCAGTCACACAAACACAGGGACAGAAAAAATAAAAATATATAAAGATTTGATTCTTTAAAAAAAGGTATCACTGATATCTTAATTTAAAACTAGCATATTTATAAACAAAACGGGCTCAACGATGTGTATATTCTTGCTGTGGAGAAGTAGTGTAGTGCGCATGTTTAGGGGAGGGAGACTAAACGGATAACATTGTATAAAAAGGAATATTGTAACCATAATATATTTTTATTTTCAGTTTCTTTTTTGTTTTTCATCTGTAAATATAATACATTGTTAACATAGTAAAAAAACACAAACGAAGCGGCGGGTTCAAGCTAGCATTTTATGTTAAATGAGTGTTAAAAGAATATTGAAAGCTTTTTACCTAATTTTCTTTAAGGCATTCCTGAATTGAATAAAATGCTTTTAATATGATAATGCGTAGCTTCGAACGATCGATCGTCTCACGTAAAATAATAAGCTTTAAGTTTGTTAAAACTACTGAATATGTACTTTTTTAAGGCTAATTGTAGGACGACATATTTGCCTTATCTTTTTTCCCTGTTTTACAAGAACAATTCGATTAGTTTTTGCGTCAATTTATAAAGAGATAAACTATATCAAGTAAAACGTCGGTGATTTTAAACAGGATACAGGTAAGTAATACAAAAAAAATCAATGGACTTTCAAAGCTCAGAAAGTGAAAATACTACTACTGGTGAAAATTTTTGAAGTGAAACTTATTAAAGCATGGTTTGAAATTTCGACGCACAATCTTTTTGTGTGACAAAAATTGGTGGGCGTAAACACTGTGTCGGGTGAAGTGTTGAAAACACCGGTTCACGTCGGACGCGGTCAGTATTTTAATGGATACGAATTAAAAGACAAATTTAACAATGATGGTATTTTTTAAATAATGTAGAATTTGGTAATTCACAAATAAATTTATTTAAAAGGCTTACCTTCTCATGGCCGCACTTAGCACCATCCGGCACCATTCCTGGGTCGACGTCACTAAGTCCCAGATCAATAATAGCAGTACGACATGGTATTATTGTGCCTGCAAACAATTATTTAATCAATACTATATGTACCACATCTGAGTATATTCACCGCGACATGGGGCCGAAACGACCCCATGCATACCTAATTCGCAATAGCATAACTACATCATGAATTCGAAACGACCTCATGCTCATTTTCTTAGAAAAGCTCAAGTACGGTATGAGGTCGAAATGACCCCATGCGCATCTATTTCGTAATCTCACGTCATATTATTTATTATGCAATTACTTTTTCAATATATCATAAAGGCATAGTCACACACTGAAATAAAAAAAATCATGGGGCTTTACGGCCTCCCAACAGAAATCTCAAATCATATTTAGAAATCGTCGCCGAAGTGAATGTATAAAATCGAGACAACTTAAGGGCAAGTTAATGTCAATTTTAAATTCTTATAATAATATTTAAAATTTGTTTTGTATTAGTCTCTAGACTGTATAATGCACAGGCCCAGAAATATTCAGGGCGGCCAAAAAGATTATCAAAGGTTGTAGAAAATCTATAGTGAGCTATAGTGTCCCATCTAACGCGCCAAGATTAAAAAACCAGACTGAAAAAGAAGAGTGCGAGTTCATACGCGATTAAAGTGAAACTTAGTATTCTGAATAATTTGTAAGAAAATGAAATGAATAAACAATGGCGGTAATAAACATTACTTTTCGGCCTTGTTTTGTAATATTTATAGTAAACCTATATTAACAATGTTAATAATACACGAAACAGAATGATTTTTAAAAGTGCGCTATAGTTACTACGATCAAACAGAAAATTATGTGCTAAAATAGATTTGAACGTTTCTCTCTCTCCCTCACTTTGTATATATTTCGAGTACATTCAGAATATACTTTTTCATTCTCTCACAACCTAAAAGTTATATACAGGGTAAAAGTTTAAAGAGTCGTAATATTCAAGGAAATTATAATTCATGGTCCCATTTAACATGGAAAATAATAATATCAAAACAAATACTAATAAACAACAAAAAGAACTTTGTTCTAAGTTTGTTCTAAGATTTTTAAAAGTATGGGTACAAAAGTGATATGTTCAATGAAAAAAAATAAAGGTAAAACGCGAGAGCACATTCGGAGTTAATAACCTTAATATTACGTAGCACGTAATCTACCTCTTTCGACGAATGATTAAATGAGGCACAAATGGAAGTTAGTGGTAATGGGAGGGGTGCAGTATCACGCACACTTAATGTGTTCATGAGCGTGACCTCCCGCATTGTTATTTATTATACCCGCTCGTCTTTGCGTAAATTGAGCATTAGCTATTTTGTTTTTACCGAGACTATTAGGTTTAATATTAAGCACCTACTTCTTTAATTGATATTGAACCAGAAACGAGTACTCAATAACCTCTGTGAATATTGCTACTCTTTAAACTTTCACCCCGTATACATCTATAGCTACTTCTCTTTCGTTTCATAAAACCCGATTCATACGGTTCCAAAAAAAAGTATCACTTAAAAAATCAAGTCTAAAATATATGTGTGTGAATTTAAAGTTTTATATATATACCGTTGTTATTGATGAATATGGCCGAGAGGAAAGCGACGGACTCCATACCGAATTCGAGGCGTTCGTTGAGATGTCGACACTGCAGCATCCCGCACATGGTGTCGGCGGGAGCGCACGCTTTGTACATCTGATTTATACGATCGTAACCGCAATTGCCATTCCTATGAACGACATTTAAAATATATCTTTAATTTTAGCTCATGGATTGGTTCGCTTTAATATAACTGTTTTCTGTAGGTGGTAGAGCCACGTTGAAACTATAACTGTTTTCAGCATGATTGGGTCGGCTCGTCAGGGGTAGTGCCACCCGACCCACAGAAACACCAACGTGAAGTAACAGTGCTTGCGTTATTGCGTTTCGTTCGGTCAGTGAGTGTCGGAGGTCCACCACCCCGTTCCCTTCACTTCTCCTCTCCCTTCCACTTGCCTCTACTCGCCCTTCCCTCCATTCTCCCATCCCTCTAAAAAGAAGGCTGGCAACGCAACTGCAACTTCTCTGGTGTTACTGATGTCTAAGGACGGCGGTGATCACTTACATCAGGTGAGCCACCTGTCCGTTTGCCTCCTATATGATATTAAAAAAAAAAACTGAAAACGCCATCTATTATCATTCCAACGACTCCTAACTCCTACCCCTTTTCAATCGTGCCACGAATGGTTGCCGCACCTTACTTCTAGGATCGTCTATTACAACATGACATATATATCGTGACATTATAAAATAAGTAAAATCCAACTTTACGCCGTTTTGCCAGATCTTCAAATTATGTACATGTAAACTATCAAGATCAAGAATCGTATACTTCATGGACGGCAAAATTTGAACTTCGCTCCTAGTGTATAAAAACTAGAAATGTTAAAAAAATAAATATGTTATATGAACTGTTAAAATTAGCTCATTGTGGAATGTACCGACTCAATTACAAACGTAACAAAAAATGATTAGTCAAATAGGAGCAACCGTTCTAAAGTCATGCGCTTACATACATTCGAAAATTCATTTTTATTTATATACATAGCAAAACTTTTACCCCATATTATATGGAAATTACCTCAGTAAAATAGTCATAAAATTCATATTTAGTGTCGAAATTATAACCTACTTGTTCCCTTTAATATTGGTGGTAATGTAGCATTTATCGTGGGAGCTCTCCCCCGTTGTCCCCCACAGAAGCCGGCACTGGTCGGTATGTGATCGGCACGAGCCGCGAACACAGTATGCCTGCTGGAAATTAATATGTATTAAAAAAAATGTGCCTTCACAGGACGCCTGGCAAATGTGAAACATCGAAATTGTTTTGTATAATTCATAGACTTATGCATAAAATAACAAATTACGACAGGAATCAGCTATGGCATAATGAAAAGATAAAAGCATTACAGATTTGTTCCATAAAATAGTGACTAATTCATTACATCAATATTTTTATTAAATACAAAAATTCAACTAGGCGCAGGCGCAGTGTGTTTGGCGGCATTTATCAAAGGGCGCTGGGTAGTCAGCGCGTGTCGCGTAACACTAGTGGCACTAACGAGTGACCGACAAAACAGTTTGAATTTTATGTTTAGACAGATAGGGTTGTAAATGTATTTGAGTATTTCGTTAATAGTGCAAAGTTCGTGTTTTGCGTCGCCACGTCAACAATCAGGTTTACCCTCCGCCTATACATGTTTCACATATAAAAATGACAGATTCCGAATTCAAATGTGACATTTTGTTTATTTTTAATTGTAACAGTATTTATGGCCAGACTAAGTATAAGTAGTTGCAAATTTCACCGTCTGGTTAATCGTAGAAATTCCCATAGATCATGACGAGATATTAAATCATAATTAAAAATACATTATTTCAATGTTATGTTGCTTGTAATTTTTAAATAAATAGATAGTATCATATAGTTTTTTTTTTACTTTATTTTTGGCAACCGATCTTTCCGATTATTACTGCCATTATCACGTTGTCAATAATATCACAAGCGTCGTATGATCATTTCAATATTAAACATCGTGTGAATCAATATTCTAACAAGATGGTGGATCCCTTGCTAGAACCTTCCAGGGAGTTTTTGTGGCATCTCAGAATTTCATGATCCGTGGTATTATTTACCATTCACTTCACTTATGCACAATAAACTAACTATATTACCTAAAACACCACTAAATTTACAAAATATAAAGTCAAATAACACACGATTATGAATAAAATATAAAATCCACTACATGACAGACATAGATATAGTTGTTACCTGGTCATGAGTGCCGCAAGGTGTACTGTCCATTTTGTAAACATCCTGCGGACAGAATTCAGAATGTCCCGAGCAGTATTCAGGTAGATCGCATTCCCGACTGGCGCTACGACAGACAGTACCCGCTGACTTTGGCCGGCAAGTCTACAAATGTAAACGCCATTGGTAACAATAATAACCATGCTAATATCGCTAGCGGATAGCTATCCTACTGTCCTAAAAAAAAGGATAGTAAACTAGTACGTTTAAACGCTCCACGGTCGATAAAACGTCATCTACTATAAAACATGCTCATTTTTAAATGGCCACGCAAATGGCCAATTACATATTTAAACGCGATGCATCTCAAATATCCACCGTTATAACTATCTAGTATCTGGACGACCGAGCCTAGCTCGGTTCTTTAAAAACATTTTTAAATTAAAATAAACTGTTAGGTTTGCCTTATAAAATGTAAATTTTATGCAGAAAAAAAATATATTAAAGATGTCTCTTTTGCCGTTACTTGGATTCGAACTGGGGTTACACGGATTTTCGAAGCAACCGATTTCCATCTGAGCTATTTTTGTTTCGACAGCGCTGGCGAAATTTACCTTCATATTCTAGCTATATTTCACCATTGCCTGAAAACTCAGTTAAAAAAAGTTTTCTATGAATGAAATCTAGCTAGATCGATTTATCGTCCCCGTAACTACCTACATACTACCTTCACGGAAATAGATGACGCCCGTTTCCGAGATCCTGAATATATACAAATATAAAAATATACAAGAATTGCTCTTTTAAAGGTTTTAGATAGATAGATAGATACATATAGTTAGAAGGTAAATCTAATAGGTCTGTACATTTTCGACTCGTGCAAAAATAATGTTGCAGAAAAAAAGGTGTCTAGGAATAAATAATAAAATACATTTTTATAAATGTTGGTCTGTCTGTCTGTTTCTATGAACACGTATCACCGTTAAAGTACTGCGTTTATGATAAAACCATTTTAAATGAAATCATAAAGCATATCTTTGAGCAACATTCAGTCTTTGTTTCATTAAAATTGGTTCAGTCTATCAAAAGTTATTGTAATTTTAATGACGACGCGACTTAAGTACGAGAGAATGTAGACAGGTAATACTTAATACAATTAGATGACTTTATTGGTAACTGTTTTACACATCAGATTCCACGCGGACGAAGTCGCGGGCACAGCTAGTTACTAAATAAGATTATCTATTGCAGACGTAGTGTAAAATCACTTAAATAGTTAAGAACATTTCTACACTATCTCAAGCCCTTAGATGAATCTAAAAAAGTCCCACTACTGGGTCAATTTGCCATGTTAACCAACGGACGAAGCCATACTATTAATTTTAATTGAAGAAACTGACCTTGAAATCACAGCAAGTACCAGCGCCGCAGGTGGCGTTGCTCCTGAGCATGCACGTGTCCTGATGACAGCAGGCTTGACAAGCATTCCTGTCATTCATATCAGGCATCATTCCGCAATCGCACTGCTCGCCCGGTTCTATGAATCCATTCCCACAGGTCGGCGAGTCAAATAGGCGCTTCGGTTTGTTTCTACGAAACACGAGTTCTTTAGTCGACATTACATAATATTTGAGTTTAACTAAGCATAAATACGCTGTACTAAAATATTCTAATGTTTGTGACCCACGAATGGCCTTGAAACTCAAAGGGATGACGTATAAAACTATTATACTCATACTGTTTTTTTTTTTTTCTCGAAATGACTACGCTATTGACCCATCAAGGTCTTAACAGTTTCACCGGACTACTATACTCATACTGCTGTAGGTATCTGAGTACTAGACGACGAAAGAGACGGATGAGTGAAAACTACATGTGGCAGAGATGCGAATGACAAGATGGATGTGTGGTGAAACTAGAATGGATAATATTAAGAATGAGTATATCAGAGGAAATGACAGAGAAGTTGAGGAGTAATAGGTTAGCATCGTATGGGCATGTCATGAGGACAGATATAAATCATGGAACTAGAAAAGTTTTGAGTAAGACGGTGGATTGATATAGGAGTAGAGGAAGATTGGAAAAGGTATGAATGGATTGTGTGCGAAATGATGTGTTGTATAAAAGGTGTGAATATTGAGATGACAGGGGAGAGCGTAAGAGGAAAAGTTGTTGTGCCGACCCAACTTAGGTGGGATAGTAATTAGAAGAGTTTTAAGTATGATGGTAAACGATTATAGTAGTAAAATGAGACGAAAAAAGGTATGGATGGATTGTGTGAAAAATGATGTGTGTAAAAAAGGTGTGAATACTGAGGTGACAAGGGAGAATGAGAGAAGAAAGGATGATGTGCCGTCTCTACTTAGGTGGGATGGAAACTAGAAACGTTTTGAGTATTAAGGTGGACGGATATATATGTAAAAGCAGATCAAAAGATGTATGGATGGATTGTGTAACAAATGATGTGTGTACAAAATTTGTGAATACTGAGATGACATTTGACAAAGGAGTGGGATAAGGAAAATATGTTGTGCCGAATTTACTTATATGGGATAAGCATAAGAAGATGATGATGCAAATTTACCTTAAACAATAGTCCATTCCCCTCTCAAAGGACAAGGCAAGAGACTTCAGACTGCAGGAAGACCAGTGTACAGGAATCACGGAGGTACTCGACGGGCTCATGATGCATTTCTCATCAGGACATTCGCAATCCTCCTCAGTGTCATGTTCCATGCCGAAGTTATGTCCCATCTCGTGAGCGATTGTCGTCGCCAAGAGGCCAATCACTTCCGAGTGGTTTGTGGCCACGCCCCCAGAAAATTCATACGTACATATAGGTCCTTTCAAAGCTTTGCCTACGACGCCGTCTTTGAACTTTTGTCGCCTGTAAATAAGTACAATAGGATGAGTTTCTGGCGGGATTTTAGTCTGTCATGTAGTGGATTTTATATTTTATTCATAATCTTGTGTTATTTGACTGCATATTGTGTAAATTTGGTTGTGTTTTACGTAATATAGTTAGTTTGTTGTGTATAAGTGAAGTGAATGGAAAATAGTACCACGGAGCATGAAATTCTGAGATGCCACAAAAACTCCCTCGAAGGTTTCTAGCAAGGGATCCACGATCTTGTTAGAATATTGATTCACACGATGCTTAATATTGAAATGATCGCATGACGCTTGTGATATGATTGACTACGTAACAATGGAAGTAATAATCGGAAAGATTGATTGGCAAAAATAAAGTTTAAAAAAAAGTACAATAGGAAAAAAAATTATAGAGTTGTTTTTTTTTTATTTCTTAGACACATTTTGGCCAGATTGACAAATTCTGAAGCTACGTCGACCTTTTTTAAGTTTAAAATCTTAGCGCTTGACCACGGTCTCGTCTAATGTTACATGACGAATTTAACTCAATATATAATGCTCTATATTTCAATAACGTGTAGTCCGCTGAAACTGTTAAGACCTTGCAAGACCAATAACGTAGTGAGTTCGAGAAAAAAAATTCAATAACGTACACTTATATAATTATTACGTAATTTAATTCTCATGAAATGGAGATTCTGTGCGATATAACGACACACAATGTCTTTGACTTATAGAAATAAAAAAAAAAACAGGTAATGTAAGTTTGCTTATATTTTACATGGGCAAATTTCAATTACTTAATGTTTATACCAGGGGCATCACCTTCAGAATTTTTTTTAACATTTTCAAGTATTTTTTTGTCTGGGAAGGATGAAAAAGAAAAATACTTTCTTTGCGTCGTATATTACCTTGACAAAATATTTTATATACAGAGGAAAAAGCATGAGCATCATACCGCTTGCCCCAATTTTCCTCGTCAAAAAAAGGTACAACGCCGAACGCGTATTGCTTATACAAATTGAAGCTTCTTAATACATTAATAACTTAATTTTAGCTACTATGATATTTTTTTAAATAAGAACCATTTATCTAAGAAATTAACTACGTAACGGATTTTCATGCGAATTTCACTAGTAGATAAAGTAATTAATGAGGATGGTTCCGGTATTAGGTAGTTTGTCAAAGTTTTTTTTTTATTATCAGAAGGGAACAACGTCCGCCAGGCTCGCTAGTAGAGAATAAAAATTAATATTGGTATGAATTGATCATTTAAATGATCAATATTTTCATTCCTTTATAACATAACTGGGCACAAGATGGGGCTGTTGCTTATTATTAAAATTTATATTATGATTTAAAGCAAATTAAGTAGCGAACAGTTAATAGCAATTAAAAAAAAAAAAAAAACTCACGTCAACAAATGAGCGTTGTCGTTGGGTATGTCGATGACTAGTCGAGTCCTTCTATAGTGCAAAAAGTGATTTAACGTAGTATCGCCGTTCTCTTCTAACTGTATTTCGTCTCGCTCGCTCCATACAACAACACCTACCAATGCTATAAAAATATTCAGAGGTGCGTAGACCTGTGGAAAAATAATATGTATACATATTTTGTAAGACGCAATAAAGACGGGACTAGTTTAAAAAAAATCGTTAACCCCCTGGATTGTTCAAAAGACGCATACAAACGATTGTATGTAACTTATGACGCACTGGTCAAGAAACCGTTGACAGTTAAGTTTTAAAAATACCGTATTTATTATGAAATTTAAAAAACTTGAACAATAACAAATGATTTAACGTAAAATTAAAAAAAAAAACTGTATGTACTTTTATGTACACGCGTTAGAAGTTATACTTCTTTGGCTTAACAAGATAAAAATCTTTTCAACATTTTTATCTTTCACCTTATTCTACGTTTTTAGAAAAAACGACACTAACAATAGAAAAAAGGTATTTAATACATTAAAAGTTTTAATACAAAGAAACAAAATGTTGACTATAGCTAACTACAGGTCGTCGGTTTTTCATGGCAAAGTGCGCGCGATGGTAATAATTTCAGGGTGCCGGTTTTTAGTGACGGCGTGCGCACACAGCATAATAATTTCAGGGTGTCGGATTTTCGTGACGGTGCGCGTGCGCATCGTAATAACTTCAGGGTGCCGGTTTTTAGTGACGGTGTGCGCACACAGCATAATAATTTCAGGGTGTCGGATTTTCGTGACGGCGCGCGCGCATCATAATAACTTCAGGGTTTGCGGTGTGCGCGCGCACCATAAAAATTTACTCTCATCATTTTTCCCTAACGCGACAAAAGAAGTATAAATTAAAAAAAAAACTGGCCAGATATTTTAAAACATAATCCGCCATCCCCACGGAATTGTCAGAGACAAATAGCTGACCTTATAGGTAGTTTGGGTTACTTGCACAATGAGTTAGGGGTCCTGTTGGACTGTTCTATCAAAAGACTATTACGTATAGAATGTAGATATATATAGAGAAATTTAAAATAAATAACTTACAGAATTAATAATATTGGCAACATCCTTCATCTGCCTATGTACCGTGTGAATGTTCTCTCCATTAGCTACAAATTCCCTGTGGTCCGATACCAGAACGAGTTCCACGTATCGAGTCAGTTTGTTCGCGTTGTAGGGTCCTCTGACTTGCATGTCGTCGGCGTATCTTTTATGCTGAAATATATTAAATTAAATTACATCAAGCAAGAAGATAAAGGATAAAATGGTAGTCACTCTTGAGGTATGAGAAATCTCTAATATTATCGTTGATAATCAAATCTATATGCTAAGTGGTAGAGCCACGCTGAATATTATAGAATTTAATAGAGATCACCGATAATCTGTAAATTTTTTTTTCGATCTGACTACGCTATTGACCCAGCGAGGGCTTAACATTTTCACCGGACTACGAGTAAAAGGGTTGTATGAGTTCATTACTAGTATCAGAGGTGGTAGAGCCACGCTGAAGCTATTACTGCTTTCAGCATGAATGGGGCGGCTCGCTCGGAGTACTACCACCCGAACCATACAAAAAACCGAAGTATAGTAACAGTTCTCTCGCATTGTTGCGTTTCGTTCGGTCAATAAGGCCCCCACCTCTTCCCCGCACTTACACGCTCACCTCTCTCCCAGGCACCGGCTGGTAACGCACTTGCGACTTCCCTAGTGTTGCTAGGATCTCGGGACGGTGGTGATCACTTAACATCAGGTGACCCATCTGTTCGTTTGCCTCCTATGATATAAAAAAACGATATCATCTTCTTACCCTATTGATACCATGATGGGATTTACTGACAGGAGAATTGTAGCACACTTGTTAGTGACTGAATATCGCGGCTATGTAGCCTAATGGTTAAAACTTTTAATTAAGCTGTAGGTGGTAGAGCCACGCTGAAGCTATTACTGGTTTCAGCATGTATGGGTCGGCTCGACCGTGGTAGTACAACCCATTTCACAGAAAACCGACGTAAAATAGCAATGCTTGCATTGTTGTGTTTCGTTCGGTCAGTGAGAACGCTGGGGGCCCACCTCCCTTCCTCTTTTTTCCTTTCCCTTTCCTACCCCTCCCCCTATCCTATATACAGGCTGGCAACAAACTTGCGACTTCCCTGATGTCGCTAGTGTCTATGGACGGTGGCGATCACTTAACATCACGTGACCTACCTGTTCGTTTGCCTCCTTTGATGTAAAAAAAAAGAAAAAAAAAGTAATATGCTGTAGCATATAATTCGCCGTACACACTTAAAGATTAAGAATCTGTTCTTTAAAAATGCATGATATGTACTATTCTTGTGAAGTCTTATTGGTGCTTCAAATAAAAAAAAAACTAATGTTACAAATAAGTAAGTGATCTTCTTTGTTTGTTCCTTTATTGCATTTTACACTTTAAGTACTCAACCGACTATAGTGAAATTTTGCATACAAATCGTTTTGAGTATAGAAAAGGTAGTAGGGTACCATTCATTCAAAAACGTAACGTTCCCATGGGACAGGTGAAATCTTCCATAACGTGGGCGTAGCCACGAATATAAAGTAGTCATAAATAACAATTCGGTTTGAATTTGGATGTGAAACATCTACAGGCGAGGGTAAACCTGATTATTGACATGGCGAGTGTGTGAGACGTGACGACGCACTGCCACGCGGAAGCGACTGTGCGCAATCTCTCTTACCGCACTGAGCTCGCATACCTATGATGTATACAGTGTTATTTATTACGTTAAAAATGTTGATGCTTCACTTTTGCCAAACGTCCCGTGACAGCTCACATTCTTTTATTAGTTTATTATACATTGTGGTAACATACTTCTAGGGTATCGTGTTCTGATATCAGCCTATAATGTCGATGGGATTCACGCATCATCTTACTCTTATCCTACCTAACTAGAACGGCACAACATGTTTTCCTTTTAACTTTCCCTTGTCAGATGTCATCTCAGTATTCACAACTTTTATACAGATATCATTTTGCACACAACCAATCCACACACGTTTATCAGTCTTCCTCTACTCCTGTGACCGTCCACTTACGGATTTCAAGCATACAGGCTGTAATTGATTTTTGTTAAATATAAAAATTATAAGTTACAATTATGGGTGATGAAACATAAATTATTATAATTATAGTAAAAATCCTCACTCTACTGATTCTACTTTTCTTCATTTCCTTCTCATTCTGATGTTTTCTCAAGAGTTCCGGGTCGTACTTGGTGTTGTTGGTGATTCCACCGGCGTATCCGCAATGATAATTCGTATTGAGATCTGAGTGGTCATACAGGTAGTGTCTGCTGTTGATGTTGTTACCTGCAAATGTATAAACTTGCTATTATTAGACCCTAACCCTTATGGCTGAATCTCATTAGGACACTACGATGGCGTAACCGGTTGAGCTATTAAGCTAGAAATACTAAAAGAAACATCACGATTACAGGTTACAAGATAAAATTGTGGACGCATATTGTAGTGGGCATCCTTGGTAGCGCAAGTGGTGGTGGCGTGAATGAGATGCCAAATAGCTCTATACATAGTAATGATTGCGGCACCAGCGGATGAGTCAGTGTTGCCGGCAACAACCTTGGTTGCGCAACCAAGCTGGTACCAGTTGAGGACCCTCCATACAACTACAAACATTTTGTCGGTGGCGCCAATATGGTGTTCTAATGAGATAGAGCGCTTAGTGTGAAGTGAAAATTAAAGTTACTAATACAAAGAAGCATCTATATATAAACCAGTTGCCAAATGTATCCAAGTGCGGCACTACATAACGACTTCAAAACCTATTTGCCCAATTCCTTTTTGTTGTATGTACAATTGTTGGAACGAGGATTTTATGAAAGAAAATATTTTATTGTTCTATTGTTTTTTACTTTTATGTTTTCAATAAAACGATCAATCTTGTTTAATATTAGGTATTTACCTATGAAATTGCCGTTTTGTATGAAAAAATTAAAACGATGTTTTTTCATGTATTTTTTATTTATATTAATCGAAGTAATCACCCATGCAATCAATGCATCTTTGCCAACGCAGTGGCAGTTTATTGATGCCCTTCTTAAAGAAATCAGCTGGACGGGAGGCAACAAATTCTTCAAAGGCATTTTGTACTGCCTCTCGGGTATTGAATCTTTTTCCCGCCAAGGAGTTATTCAAATTCTGCAAAAAGTATAAGTCTGTAGGCGTAAGGTCTGGTGAGTAGAGCGGATGACGGAAAACTTCCAACCCCAGTTCTTGCAACTTGGAGACCGCCTGCTGTGCAGTATGAGGTCGCGCGTTGTCGTGCAGGAGCAGCTGAGACGAGCGATTGACCAATGCTAGTTGTAGATATGCCAATTTCTCCATCATTGTGTTCAGTTCTTCACTTTTTTTTTTTACATGGGGTAATCCCTATGTGGATACCCACCCCAGCCGGGCTACTGAGGGTGGGTTATGTCTGACTTGGACGGACTAAAACCCCATGGTGCCTTCACTCACCTATAGGCCGGGGAGTAGGAGCTGCCACTGGCAATGCGTCTACTCCCCGGCAAGTGAAGGCCCCTCATCAGGGGCCTCTTTGCAGTAGAGGGGTCAGAATGGTAGACCCCTCAGGGGAGGGCGATGGTTGCCCTCCTCGACGATCATGGGAGGTGCATCGGCACAATACGCCTCAACTACACGGGCCTGTGCAAATAACTACCAGGGCGATAGACGTGCCCGTGTCCACCGCCCGCAGGCCCTTTTTACGGCGGCATTAAGTCATTGTTGACCCTGCGCCGCCATGGTCGTCGACCGCGGGAGGGTAGCTGACTGGTCTGCTCCCTTTCCCTATCCGCCGCCTCCTTTGCTTGCATAACCGCCTCGCAGTAGGAGGCGACGGAATCCCATCCGGTCTCGTTCTCGACCATCCTGCAGATGACGGTCGAGAGCGAGAGATCGGGTCCTATGGCCGCGATAAGCTCACGACGTAGCGTGTTCCAATCAGCACACTCGGCAAAGGTGTGCTGCGCAGTGTCATCCGCGCAGCCACTATGGTGGCACCCTGGCAGCAGCTTCCGGCCTATGCGACACAGGTAGCTTCAGCAGTAATGCTCACCCCGTCTGGTAAGAAGCTGTGATGAATCACACCAGCGCTAGACCACCAAACAGTGACCATCACTTTTGTAGGGGTAAGTTTTAGTTTAGGGCATTGTTTAGGTGCTGAACCAGGATCCAATCAACTTGCATAACGCTTGTGGTTATCAAACAGAATCCATTTTTCATCGCAGGCAACAATGCGGTTCAAAACTCCTTCATTAGTGAGTCTGTTGAGCAGTGCAAGGCACGTCTCGACGCGTACTTCACGCTGGCGATCATTGAGTTTGTGGGGTACCCATTTGTCAAGCTTTTTTACCTTGCCAATTTGACGCAAATGGACCAATATTGTTTTGACGCTAACGTCGAAAGCTACTGCTAATTCAGCTGTAGATTGTGTATCATCAGCTTTCACAATCGCCTTTAATTCGTCATTGTCGACCAAAGTCTTCGGACGACCGCGAGGTTCATTTTTCAGGTCGAAATTCCCAGAACGGAATCGAGCAAACCAATAACAGGTGGTGCGTTGGTGTGTAGTGTTAGCTCCGTAAACGTCGTTGATATTGCGTACCGCTTGTGCCGCGTTGCTGCCATGACGGTTCTCATATTCCATAATTACTCGAATTTTTAACGTATCCATGGTGACAAAGAAGATTGAAATGCGATGAAAATGTAACACTAATCAATAAACAAAGGACTACTTTTGGAAAAAGAATTCCATGTTTTTAAAATAAAATTAATTTGAAATTTAGAATTCTTAGCCAAACAAGAATCATTTTGATTTGAAATGGCCAGTACTGCAGAACGGCAATTTCATAAGTAAAGACCTATTATAATATATGTATAATTTGTGAGATATATTGTGTTTTCGTGTGATAGCCAAGTTACTCTATTTTATTTAAAACATAAAAGATATTGATATTTATATGGCCACTATAAGGTGTTGTTAGGTTAGTTAATTACGTAATAACTTACGACAGAAAGTCACTTAAGTAGGGACTTAATAGAGTAACAGACTTGGTATTACATGGATCTCACAACTTTTTACCGTAGAAGAACTGAGTTGCGAGACGACTTTTTTTACAAGTTTTGTTTTTAATGGCATAATATTCACAGCAACATCTTAAACGATTAAAACATAAAGATAACGTTGAACATAAGATGTATATGAAATAATTTTCGCCTAATTACCTTCAGCTGGTTCGATATACTTCATCGCCTTTCCGTCGAATATGACTCCTCTGACACCATTACACGTGGACACGGCGACCCACGACCCCGGTTTACCCTCGACACTGCCAGAATACTGGCATAAATCTAAGTCCTAGAAGGAAAACACAATAATGTATTGAAACATGCCCTCAATTACTCAACTGACTCGGCTTCAATATTATTTTGACTTGACTTCAGTATTATTTTTAGAATATAATTTTTATTATTACTAGTTTTTATTTTAGCTCAATATCAAGTGACGAAATGGTCTATACCTACTGGTTAACTCTAAAATAATAAAAAAAATATAAAATATTGTAGTTTTATGATACTGAATTCTTAAATTGCTTGTATTAATTAATGTGTGACTATAGTCGTAATAAATTGAATGTATAACATAATTTAAAAAAAAGTGAGCCGTCACGGGACGCCTGGCAGATGTGAAACTTCGAAATGGTTTTGTGTCAGTTATATGCCTGAAAAACAGATTACGACAGGAATCAGTTATGGCATAATGAAAAGATAAAGCATTACAATTGTGTTCCATAAAATAATTACTGTTTATTTATTTTATTACATAGATATTCAAAATGTCAAAATTTTACTAGGCATAGGCGCGGTGTGTTTGGGGGCATTTATCAAAGGACGCTAACCGTCGATGGCGCGTGCTTCGTAACACTATGCAACGAGTGCCCGGCAAAAAAATTTGAACCTTATGTTTACACAGGGTTGCATAACAACAATCAGGTTTACTCTCCGCGTATATTTGTTTCACACCAAAGAAATGACACAGTGACTTACTTTGGATTTTCACAATTAAAAATATGCCAGAAATGACACAAATTTATGTTTCATTATGTTTTCTAAAGACAATGTATTCTCACATAAATATAAGTATTGGACTAAGCTAACATCAATGCTTTCTCCATGCACGTTTACCAAACAAATCGAATTTTCTATACAAATTTTACACACCTCTTTCTTAGGTTTATGCAGTACAGTCTTTCCATCCTTCTGATACTGAAGCACGTGACCATCAGAGACGAGATCCTCGTTGAGTCTCAGATGTAACACGAGCTGTTCACCGTCCACCGGTACCGTCATCTTGACCTCTGAATGATGTGCACCGCCCTGTAATAAACAGTCCAACCAACATAATAATATCTCTGTAACGGTAGCAATTCTGATGTGTAACATCTTTTCTTTCGGTTGCTGGGACGGAAATGGGTTACAGGAAACCGGCGAAGCGCGCGAATTGATTTGACCAATGAGCGCACACGGTTTCGGAGAGAGTCACCTGTGCACTCATCTACAGTTATACAGTGAACAATCTGAGGTTATATTTATGTCTTATACTTAACACATATAATATAACAGAGATAAGTGCCTGGACGACCGAATCTAGCTCGGTTCTTTAAAAACAATTTTAAATTAAAATAAACTGTTATGTTTGCCTAATAAAATTAACATTTTTTTACGAAAAAAAAAAATGTATATATTTCTGCTGTCACTCTGATTCGAATTAGGGTAACATGGATTTTCCAAAGAACGATTTTCATCAGAGCTATTTTTGTTTTGACAGTGGCGGCGAATTTTACCTTGGTATATTCTAGTTATATTTTTTCATTGCCTGAAAACTCAGTTAAAAAAGTTTTCTATGAATAAAATTTAGCTAGATCGAATTATCATCCCCGAAACTACCTACATACTAAGTTTCTCGGAAATAGATGACGCCGTTTCCGAGATCCTGAATACATACAAATATTAGATTTTTACCTATGAAATTGCCGTTTTTTATGAAAAAATTTAAACGATTTTTTTCCATGTATTTTTTTTTGTATTAATCGAAGTAATCACCCGTGCAGTCAATGCATCTTTGCCAACGCAGTGTCAGTTTATTAATACCGGGAAAGAAAAGAAATCAGCTGAACGGGAGGCAACAAATTCTTAAAAATTTTTTTTTTTTTTTTCGAAATGACTACGCTATTGACCCAGCAAGGTCTTAATAGCTTCACCGGACTACTAAAGCGAGCGCTTAAGGCACTCAGCCGATTTTATTATGGCAACCAGCTCAAGGGTGCACGGCACACCTCGGCTTGGCTGTTGCATGCAAAATCGCTACCTATCTTAGCTAACCTAGCTAACTATTCATATATGTATGAGTTGTTGAAATGTATATGTGTACCAAGCATACACGCCTTAACAACTCCTTCATATATTTATTTATATTTATTATTGGAAAATTGAGAGTTTTTCAGTTCGATAAGGGAAAAAAGTAAACCCTTCCACTTTCATGTTTAAGCGTGTAGATGTGCACGTTTGTGGGGGTGATCGTGTAGTGTTGTAGCAGTGATGTATATTTGTGTGTCACCGTATCGCGCAAGCAACGCATTCAAGGGCTCCCTACCGAGGGATCGAACCTAGGCTTGAGCCGCTGCCGTGGGAGGCCTAATCGGGTGCAATTCTTCAAAGGCATTTTGTACTGCCTCTGGGGTATTGAATTTTTTTCCCGCCAAGGAGTTATCCAAATTCTGAAAAAAGTAGTAGTAGTAGTAGACACAAGGTCTGGTGAGTAGGGCGGATGACGGAGAACTTCTAACCCCGGTTCTTGCAACTTGGAGACCGTCTCCTGTGCAGTATGAGGTCGTGCGTTGTCATGCAAGAGCAGCGGAGTCGAGCGATTGACTAATGCTGGTTGGAGATGTGCCAGCTTCTCCATCATTGTGTTCAGTTCTTCACAGTACATATTTGCTGTAATGCTCAACCCGTTTGGTAAAAAGCTGTGATGAATCACACCGGCGCTAGACCACCAAACAATGACCATCACTCTTCTAGGGGTAAGTTTTCGTTTAGGGCATTGTTTAGGTGCTGAACCAGGATCCAACCAACTTGCTGAGCACTTGCGGTTGTCAAACAGAATACATTTTTCATCGGAAGTAACAATGCGGTTCAAAATTTCTTCATTTTTGTGTCTGTTGAGCAGTGCAAGGCACGTCTCGACGCGTACTTCAAGCTGGCGATCATTGAGTTCGTGGGGTATCCATTTGTCAAGCTTTTTCGCTTTGCCAATTTGACGCAAATGGATCAATATTATTTTGACGCTAACGTCAACAGCTGCTGCTAATTCGGCCGTAGATTGTGTATCATCAGCTTTCACAATCGCCTTTAATTTGTCATTGTCGACCAAAGTCTTCGGACGACCGCGGTTCATTTTTCAGGTCGAAATTCCCAGAACGGAAGCGAACAAACCAATAACAGGTGGTGCGTTGGTTTGTAGTGTTAGCTCCGTAAACGTCGTTAATGTTGCGTGCCGCTTGTGCCGCGTTGCTGCCACGACAGTACTCATATTCAATAATTACTCGAATTTTAAACGTATCCATGATGACAAAAAAGATTGAAATGCGATGAAAATGTAACATTAACAAATAAACAAATGACAACTTTTGGAAAAAGATTTCCATGTTTTTACAATAAAATTAATTTGAAATTAGAATTCTTAGTCAAACAAAAAATATTTTGATTTGAAATGGCCAGTACTGCAGAATGGCAATTTTATAGGTAAAAACCTATTATAAAAATATGCAAGAATTGCTCGTTTAAAGGTATTAGATAGATGGATATAGTAATGAACTTCTTGCACTTGAGGGCTCCGGAACGGAGCAATTTAAAATGTTGATGAATAACAATGCAATTCTAACGTGTGTGTACTTTATCGATCTTTGTGAAAAAAATAATAAAATACATTTTACCTACTTTTAGAAATATCTGTCTGTCTATTTATTTGGATATGCATTACTGCTAAAGTACTGCCTTCACGATTATACCTCACCAAGAAAATCATAAAGCATATCCTCGAGTAACATTATTCTTTGTTTCTTTAAAACCGATCCATTCTATCAAAAGTTCTTGTAATTTGAATATGTAAACGGTAATGTCTGAGTTAAAATTAAAAAAAATCAACAGATTTGAGAACCCCTAAAACCTGACGGAGATAGTGTGATCATATACAGTTATTATAATATAATAATCTTTGATTTCAATGAAAAGCGAGCGGCCGGGCAACCGTCTGGTTGAGGTCAGTCGCATTATCCACTTCCGTTCTAATTGTTAATTCGCCGTATCATTATAATATTACACCGGTATATTACAACGTTGTCCTGTATGTAACACCACACCACCACACTTAATACCATATAATAACGATCGAATATTGGTAATGGACGGTGAACCGTCCGGTTGGGTTTCCTGCTGCCTCCTTTTTTTTACGTAACGGAGGTAAACATCGAGTTTGCAATACACACGATCGGTCGGACCAGTCATCAGCAGTTGATGTTACGATTGCACTTCCAGCTGGAATTGATTGGCAGCTACTGAAAATTATTGTGAGATGTGATAGCGACCAAACAATTCCAGGCGGAAGTGCAAAGTAACGTCCACTATAATATTTGCATAATATATTTTACTTTTAGGCCTTCACGTCCTGAGTGAGAGATCAGCGGGTTTAAATCCAGTAGTATCCATCCATATGGCATGGTAGGTTATGTGATAATGAACCCATCATAATGGCTCTCTAAGTTTGCTTCATTTTGAGATCGTCGTATGTATATCCAGCAGCTGTGGATTTGGACATTTGGACAGCGACAATCTATAAGTGGTGCCATCTATATAATATCTATAACAGTCGGTCCTACAGTTTTCTGTCAACAAACTAATTTAAAGCGCCATCTGTTCGAGACTGATGAAACTTACAATTGGTAACAATAATCAACATTGACAATCATGCAATTAGCAATTTCAAATTATTGAGGCCATTACCATACCATATACACAAATTGAGCTCGACTGTCTTCATAACTATTAAGTGATCGTATTATGACATTTGCGCATAGTAATAGGTCTTTACCTATGAAATTGCCATTCTGCTGTACTGACCATTTCAAATCAAAATAATTTTTGTTTGGCTAAGAATTCTAATTTCAAATTAATTTTATTTTAAAAACATGAAATTCTTTTTTCAAAAGTACTCATTTGTTTATTGATTGTTGTTACATTTCCATCGCATTTGAATCTTTTTCGTTATCATGGATACGTTAAAAATTCGAGTAATTATGGAATATGAGTACCATCGTGGCAGCAACGCGGCACAAAACATTAACGACGTTTACGGAGCTAACACTACAAACCAACCTGCCGCCGTGGTCTGGGGGTTAATTTCACTCCCGCACACCCGATTAGTCCTCCCACGGCAGCGGCTCAAGCCTAGGTTCGATCCCTCGGTAGGGAGCCCTTGAGTGCGTTGCTTGCGCGATACGGTGACACACAAATATACATCACCGCTACAACACTACACGATCACCCCCACACACGTGCACGCTACACGCTTACACATGAAAGTGGAAGGGTTTACTTTTTTTCCCTTATCGAACTGAAAAACTCTCAATTTTCCGATAATAAATATATGGAAGAGTTGTTGAGGCGTGTATGCTTGGTACACATATACGGTTCAACAACTCATACATATATGAATAGTTAGCTAGGTTAGCTAAGATAGGTCGCGATTTTGCATGCAACAGGCAACAGCCAAGCCGAGGTGTGCCGTGCACCCTTGAGCTGGTTGCCATAATAAAATCGGCTGAGTGCCTTAAGCGCTCGCTTTAGTAGTCCGGTGAAGCTGTTAAGACCTTGATGGGTCAATAGCGTAGTCATATCGAGAAAAAAAAACTACAAACCAACACACCACCTGTTATTGATTTACTCGCTTCCGTTCTGGGAATTTCGACCTGAAAAATGAACCTCGTGATGGTCCGAAGACTTTGGTCGACAATGACAAATTAAAGGCGATTGTAAAAGCTGATGATACACAATCCACGGCCGAATTAGCAGCAGCTGTTGACGTTAGCGTCAAAATAATATTGATCCATTTGCGTCAAATTGGCAAAGCAAAAAAGCTTGACAAATGGGTGCCCCACGAACTCAATGATCGTCAGCTCGAAGTACGCGTCGAGACGTGCCTTGCACTGCTCAACAGACACACAAATGAAGGAATTTTGAACCGCATTGTTACTTCCGATGAATAATGGATTCTGTTTGACAATCGCAAGGGCTCAGCAAGTTGGTTGGATCCTGGTTCAGCTCCTAAACAATGCCCTAAACGAAAACTTACCCCTAGAAAAGTTATGGTCACTGTTTGGTAGTCTAGCGCCGGTGTGATTCATCACAGCTTCTTACCAAACATAATACTGCCTTTTGAGTGCTGTGGTCTATAGTACGTTATGATACTCTCTATAGTCTGTATTATATATAAAGACACTTGGAATGTATGCTGTCATCATAAAGCAGAAAAGGAATATAAAGAAATAGAAGCAAGTAAAGTCGTACGCCGTCACTAGTAAATAATAACTATTATTGAGAATTTCTAGGTATATTCAACTCACTTTATCTCTTGTTGTGAATATCTCTCTTTTCGTTCTGCCATGATGCACCGTCGGTTGAACTATACTGTGCCGATTAAAATCTAGAGCAGGAGATTCTGTAACAAAAAGAAAAACAAATTATCAACTTGATAAGAGTATTATAAAACCACATACACATTAAAACATACACATTAAAATTGCGGTCACAATGGCCCTGAGAAGACACTTACGGACGTCAAAACTACCACGGGTTCGGAAAACAACCCAGTCGTCGAAAAGAACCGGCAAGAAACTCGACCTGGTTTATCTTCTTCACATAATTATATTATATCTAGAATACATTATATGGCACAGTCGTTTTTAGTGAATGAACAGAGATGTGTCGATTCCAGACATCATCATCGTTCAAATATTGATCCACTCTATAACAGCTATTTGATACGAAAACCCGCTTGACATGGTTTAATCGGCTGAGTGCCTTAAGCGCTCGCCTTAGTAGTCCGGTGAAGTTGTTGATACCTTGCTAGGTCAATAGCGTAGTTGGTTCGAGAAAAAGAAAACGTTTGACATGACAGCTTAAATTAACAGTCCAGCAAATAGGGAAAATGATTTGGGACTTTGTTGTAAAACCTAACAACACTATTACCTAAAAAGCTGTTACTAGTTTTACTGTGTGAAACATGGGACGACCGTTTTCTCACTTTCTGATATTTAGAAGCGTTGTAATTTCAAATGCATTGTTTTCCAATACAAAAGCAATAAATAATATGTAATTTTAATTGACAAAGTAGTCTTTAAACTCATGTTCCTACTTCCTCCATTTGTCCACTGCACATACCATTAAGCTATTATTACAGTGACGTCACAAACGTCTATCATGCGTGCGTGTTTCGAATAACATATTCATATTTAATGCCAAGAAATCGAGATCAAACAACGAGATATGTACCAAAACGGTGTTTCAGGAAGTGCGTTTATAACTTGGCAAATGTTTTATTCATTGATTTAGTGATTCCTCGATAAAGTACTTTATTTATTAAGATTTTTTTTAATATTGTATAGGTTTTAGTGCAACTGCCAGAACACACTAACAGATTCTCAACATGAGAGACACACATTGAGAGACACAACATTTTGAAATGTAACGACTCATTTGTTTTGAAAATAAAGTCGCAAATAAACAATTACTCTTTAACAATACGTAAAATAAAAATGATTACTTTTGGTTATCCCTAGGAGTTACACATATTCCATCGCGCACTTTACCTTCGATATAAAATAAATAAATAAAATGAGGTATTTCTGACAATAGTTCTGTTCCAAGCAATAAGTCTTTACAAGTCATTTGAATAACTATTACGAGTTATCTATTCTTCTATACATTGTTAAGTTAACATTTTTGGACATATATATGTGTATCTATACTAATATTATAAAGAGGTAAAGTTTGTGAGTTTGTGACGTTGTGGTGTTGTGACGTTGTAGGGGGTAATCTCAGGAACTACTGGTCCGATTTGAATAATTATTTCAGTGTTATATAGCTCATTCATTGACAATGGTTATAGGCTATATATCATGCTATAACCAATAGGAGCGGAGCACAGATGAAAAATGTTTCAGTCGCGGGCAGAGGCTAGTAATATATGTAGTGAATAAATATACAGTATGATAAGAAAGGTTGTGTTTGTGAATGTATAAAGGGTTAAACAGGTTCATCATCATCAACCTGTAAGAGACCCACTGCAGGGCCATAGTCTTCTTCCTGAGAGAAGGTATTGGCGTAATCACCACGCCAGCCCACGACGTATTGGCGATTTCAAGCTCTGAGAAATCCACAATGCTATATTTTTCCCACATACAGTAGTGGTATAAGAACATTTCTCAGGTTCAGGTTACCTGACGATGTTTTCCTTCACCGTCAGCCGTCACCAATGTAAATTAGTAGATTTACGCGAATTCCGAAAAATTCATTGGTATCCACCAGGGTTCAAACCTGCGGACACCGAAATATTATATCAGCTGCCAAACCACTAACACGAACTACTACGAAATTAACAGTGTAAATGCAGTGATAGCAGTCTTACGGTGAGAATACAGAGATAAGCGGGTTTAGTTTTACCCGCCCCAAAGAAATATGGCACAGTAACAGAAAGACACGGTACTATGACTGTAGCTTACACGAATAAAACATCTCAGGTATGAAGTTAAAAAAAGTCAAGGCAGCCATAAGAGCTGCCGACAGTAGTGAAAACTAATAACAATGAAATTTAAACTGTGTACTCTTTAGAATTTTTAAACTTATTATAGTGTTAATTATTTAAATTTTATTAATTAAAACTATTATCATTAGGTTCTCTTTCAAAAACATTGGCATTCGGAGTAAAAATTATATATGTTTTATACAGTGTACTACTTCATCAAACATATGATAGGCTGCACAATCTTCATACAAGATATCAATATTAAATGTACTCAGGCTCTTATACTATGCGTCGCTAATATGACGCAAGCCGCCCAGGAGCAATACGGTCGGTCACGCTTACTAATACGTCATGACGCGAAATTATAAATTGGTCTCCTATCAAAGAAATACCGCTCAACGCGCCTATAGAAATTTTCACATCAAAATCTAACGATAAACAGTTTATAGGAAAACTCGAAAGCGTACGTGGGTTGAAAAACAATAGAAGCAGTTTCGAGCCATAGAATTATTGTGAGTCTAGACCCAGATCAACGACCGACCGCTATTCTTACGTGCGTTTTAATATTAAACAATTCCGACATGTGTTCAGTACGTTAGCCGTAAAGTTGCTTATGGATGTATCCTGTGATGTTACAGGAGCGTATTCAGTAACCGTTGGGCCCCCGGGGTGTTAACTTAAATGTCACTGGAATGTGGCCGCCATTGAATTCTATCAGTCACCTGAACTTGTCGTTTAATTTACATATAAGTATAACATCTAAGTACCTAAAGCCCTTATCTAAAATATCACGATAGCTTCTCTGAACATATAAGTTAACGTTAAGTTACAATCTACAAATTACAATAACCACGATTTTTATAACCACTACACGTTTAGCGATGCGTTTTTTCTTGCAGTGGAGAAGTAGGGTAAGCGATGTGGTGCTTATTTTTTTCCTCTATACATAAAATATATTGTTTTGATAATAACGACGCAAAGAAAGTAGTGGGTATCAGCTAAATAATTACGTTATATATGAATTATTCCTGCAACGTTGTATATATGAAAACTTGTTTGATGTGGAATTACGTGTTTTATTTGGATTAAAATTCGACTTAAGAACTGAAAAATGTAATTATTTTATCCTAACCACTTGATCTTTGTAGAAAAACATATCGGTATGTAAACGAGATATCAGATCTATTCCTATATTAATTTGATGCGTTTTCTAATAAACAGATACGGAAAAGTTACAATTGATACAATGAAAGAGATACAACTTATGTGAATTCATTTTATAACACTTATTCAAACATTGTTTAGTGACATCACTAATAAATAATAATTTTAATATCAGAATAACCTGCAACAATGTGAATATTATTTGATTTATAATGACACAATTTCACGTACGGTTGTTTAATTTTATACTAAGCATAACTTGTGTTGTTAAACTAAACACCATAGAAATATAAACATTCAAAATCAGGCACAGGACTGATCATTATTCTTATCACACAAAAAGCGGTTAGCTACAGGGATCGTACCCTCGACCTTTTCACCCACTACGCCATAAGACCTGTCATTATTCATTTACCAGATGACTAATAAATTGCATACAGAAATCTTATCACGAACGCTCCTTGACACAGATTTTAAGACTTTAGTACTAAAGGCTATACTGTGATAGTATTTTATAAGCCAAATAAAGCCAAACATTTTTTAATACACGATTTATGCATCATGATCGTTATCCCGATCGAGTTTCTTGCCGGTTCTTCTCGATGGGTGGGTTTGCCGAACCGGTGGTAGTTTTTGACGTTCATAAGCGCCTTATTAGGACCTAAACTTAATAAGGAATTTTTTATTTCGATTTTGATTTTATGCAGAGAACAATTTTTTTAGTCAAACGAAATAATTAGAGCCCTATATGAACTTCATCCAAAATAAAAACATTAGTGGTTAACGGGACCCCCATACGACCTGATTCCCTAACTGGTTATTTATACGAATGTGAGCAATGACGCTGTGTTGGTTTTAGTATAATTTTATTATGACAGTGAAAGAATTAGGGTCACAGCATATGCTATGCTCAGCTACAATTGTGAGCAGTTTCGTGGCAACAATTTTTATATACAGATTATTATTCTTTTCAGCATTTTACATTACTATATTTTAGACAATAAATGTATATATATATACATATGCCTATATACGTATAAAAATAAATCAATACAAATGTGACCACGTACAAAATTAAATGCTAATCTCTGGAGTGTCCAAAACAACAAATAGGTACTTAGTCTATAGACATAAATAAATTGAAATGTCTTTTTGATAAAAAAAAATATATGTATTTTATATACGACTAGCCTCGGCCCGCGACTTCGTTCGCGTACAATAGATATACTAACACTAACACGCAGAAGTTCTCAAAAGGAAAAATCAACCCGATTTTGAATGATTGTGATGATATGTAGCATATAACCATTATTACTAGCCTCTGCCCGCGACTGAAACATTTTTCATCTGTGCTCCGCTCCTATTAGTCATAGCATGATATATAGCCTATAACCATTGTCGATGAATGAGCTATATAACACTGAAAGAGTTATTCAAATGGGACCAATACTTCCTGAGATTACCCCCTACAATGTCACAACATCACAACGTCACAAACTCACAAACTTTACCTCTTTATAATATTAGTATAGAAGTATAGATACTTGTAACATAAAATCAGTTTTAAAAATATCTTTCTTTTGGTTCTGGCTAACCTCTGAGACGGTTCAAATAATTTAGACGGGATTTTCACTGAAAGATAACAGATCTCAGGGTCGTCGGTTACTTTTATTTTAGAAAATAGAAAAATTAGGATTCTACGCAAAAATATATTAAACTAAAGAAGCAGTGTCCAGTAAGGCGAGGGTCGTGCTAATGTTATTATATATTAATAAATTGAGAAAGCACGACGACGTATACATATATTATATTTATATTTGTTGTAGAAAAATACATAAAGCACTTGACTTCATAATTACTAAACCGACTAGTCACTTCAGATAAAGGTGCTCCTGATACCACTATATATTAGAAAAACTCAATAAAATAATTAAACGAGGATAAGATGTTAAAAAAAGCTTGAAAAAAAAAAGGTTTGCAAAATGAACATATATGGTGTTATTACAAAAAAGTTAAATACGTATTGAATAGTTACTTTAAAAAGGTTACGTTTTAAACGCACTGCGCTCGCTGAATGTTCGCCATCTTGCTCTTTTGTCTCGCTTTGGTTAAGTTAGGGTAGATTTGCGAAAAAAGGATAACACGAACTTGCCTCGGGTGAGCGCGGTTCATTTAACGCGAAACGTTTTTAAAGCAAGTATTTAATATGTATTTTACGTTTTTGTAATAACACCGCAAGAAGCTATCTCTCAGACGTGGAGACCTCGAACCGAATTAAAAAATTACCAACCAGGAAGCGAACACGGATCGTAGATGAATCATCATAGCCACTATCAACAATGGTATAGAAATATTTACAGACATAAATAACCCGCGAACTGGGCCAACCTAAACGGGCGTGTATTCAATGCGTGTGGCGCCATTTCCATAAATCAACAAGGCGAAAATTTACAATAAGCCGTGTACCGATTTAAAAATAGAAGATTTTTTTAACCGTCACATGTTTTACATTAATGCCACCATAATACAGTGCAAAATTACAAAAGGTACGTACATCTGATGCCTTTAAAGTTGCGTAGAGTATACAAATAATATACAGTTTATACATCTCCAATGAAGGAATAATAATATAACTGATCACTACATATTATAACAGAAAGTTCCAGCCAAGTCTGTTCACGATAACTCAAAAACTACTGACCGGATTTTGATGTGGTTGTCATTAATAGATAGAGCGTTTGCAATAGATAGAATTGTTGCAAGTATCGGAAAAAGTCAAGCAGTCTGGTAGCTTTTGTTGACACACGCAGCCAAATGCCTTTGAGATATAAGAAAACAATTAAGATGATAAAAGAAGTCACCGGAAACAGCTAGTATACGATAAAAGATTTTAGTAGAAGTTTTATTAACATTAAGTAATCAACTTATAAACATAACGTTCGCGTTATAAAATATAATTCAATTACATAAAAAAAAACAACACACTTCGAGCAGTTTCAAAGATTATCCCTTTACAAGCATATGAGATTATTTTTTCATACTAAATTAATCTATAGTTAGTGATGAAATCTTTACATTTAGTTATATCAGCGGAGACCGATATCATATCGATCAAATCAAATTAAAATATTTAAATTAAAATATATTATAATCAAATTAAAATAGGATATCGCATGGATATAACAAGGCACAACTAATTGCTGTCTATAGTTACCAATAGTATCCCGAGAGTCAAACATACATTTGTATAGTGTGAGCCATCTCGGCAAACTGAGTCATCCACGAAGCGTGAGTAGAAATGCAAACCATATATCGATGTGTTGTTAATAAACATCGATGTTTTTATATCGAAACATGTAACATCGACTATACATATCATAAAGCACCTTTAATAATAAAAAAAGTAACTCGAAAATTAAATTATGAAGAAAAATGCCATTAAAGCTTGACCATGTTTAGAGTTTGAGTTAAATTTTTCCTAAAATAAATGAAGCCCTTTAAGTTAATTTTAAAAGTAGCGATAAGTAGTGGTTTTTTTTTTCGAACTGATTACGCTATTGATCTAACAAAGTCTTAACAACTTCACCGGACTACGTTAACAGGTTTGCCGGACTACCGTAGTGGACTTGCTATTTTGTCGTTTTAGAAAATATCACCATTTGTAACATAAAGACGTTTAAATGAGCATTACAAAGATTTTAAAGGTGGTAGAGCCACACTGAAGCTATTACTGGTTTCGGTATGAATGGGCCGGTTCGCCCGGGTTACTACCACCCAACCTACAGAAACACCGATGTGAAGTAATAGTGCTTTCATTTTTGCGTTTCATTCGGTCAGTGAGTGCGCAGCCTCGGTGTGGAGACCCGGCATCATATTAGGCCCTCTTCGGCAGCGGCTCAAGCCTAGGTCCGTTTTCTCGACGGGGAGCCCTTGAGTGCGCTGCTCGCATGATACAGTGACACAAAATCTTACATCACTGCAACAACATTACACATATCACCTCCATACACGTGCACGCACACATGAAAGTGGAAGGGTTTTATTATTTTAACCCCTTATCAAACTGAAATAGATTAGAAGAATTATCCAATACGAAATATTAAGAGTTGTTGAGGTATGTATGCTTGGTACATATATAGGTTTCAACAACTCATATATATATATATATATATGTATATATGAATAGTTAGCTTAGATTTAATTAGATCAGATTGGTCGCGAATCGCACGTATAAGCCCAAGCCGAGGTGTGCTGTGCACCCTTGAGCTAGTTGTCAAATAAAATCAGCTGAGCACCTTAAGCGTCCGCCTTGCTAGTCCGGTGAAGCTGTTAAGACCTTGCTAGGTCAATAGCGTAGTCAGTTCGAGAAAAAAATGGGGATCTGGATGAAATATCTATTTCATATGTTGAAAAATCGAAATTTTTTACTGAATTCCTAAACAAAATCAAAAAGCCTACAAATTGAGTATGGTATCATAGTTAGAAAGAATCATGTTGAAAAAGATAACGTTCGATACACTATTACTTTTTACAATATTTTTTCGAAAAAGAGGACACATTTAAGCCACCATCTTAACAGAGCATTAAAAATCTTAAACTAAGCAAAGTTGATAACGCGTTCAGATACCGTGTCAAGTATAGATAAGGTGACGCGAGCTCATCCTGTTTATCTTTGTACTTTTTGAGATAATCGGTGGCGAAATTTAAAACCTGTCAACTCTTATGAAGGGAGAGATTAGAGGGCGCTAGAACGATACGAGATCGCCATAGAAAATGTGAAGTTCGCGTCTAACACCCGTATAGAATGATAGAAAAATATATGTAAATATAACAATTTCAATACCTACTCACTAAATCAAATCTATGGATGATGTTAATTTCGATTTATTATATAGTGTACTATCTTTTACTAGCGGTTTAACTCGAAGTAATGTGGATTTAAGCTAACCTTTTGATATAAGTGCGTTCTTATGGAAGAAAGGCGGCACTATACTCTTTTATGTATGTGTATCTGAAGTGTGTGTGTAATTAACACATGAAAGATTGACAAACAAACAAACATTAGTATTTATAATATTAGTAAGGAAGGAAGAATGATTAGGACTACAGAACAAAATTAATAGTACATAAGAGACTTCTTTAATAAAGGTTGTATTATTTAAGCAAAGTTTATCTTTGACTCTGTGTTCTTCTAATAATATAAATCAATAACGAGAGATTACTATAGATTTAACTTTTAGCAGGAAATTGTTATATATATGAGATTATTGTTTTTTCGAACTGATTACGCTATTGACCTAGCAAGGTCTTAACAGCTTCACCGGACTACATTATGAGAATTTCTTTTAAGACGATATATCGTTATTTCAAAAAAGCCTTGTGCGTGGGACCCCCACCTTTTTGCTATCACACGGGATATAATGCATGCGGGTGACGCATAACTCACACTCTCGGATTAAGGGGTTCTAACATACTAACGTAAAATAGTTTTTTTTGGATAATAGTGTTAGGGTTTTACAACAACGTTTTAAAGCATATTACCGGTATGCCGGGTTGTAAGTTTAGGCGCCATATCGAGATGGTTTTTATGCCAAAAGGCTATTATTGAGTGGATTAATATGTGAACGATAGTGACGTCTTGAATTGACATCTCTATACATCCACAAAAAAAAAAACATTTGTAATATATTTTGATAAGGTTAAAAAAATAAACCAGATCGATTTTTCATTGTTGGATTTTCTTCTCGATGGCTGGGTTGTTTTCCGAACTGGTGGTTAGTCTTGACGTTCATAAGCCGTATACTTAGAGTCTAAATTGTATTAAGTATATTTGAGTTTATTTTAACTATTACGATAGTAAATATCACTACATATTATTAAACAAAGTTCTCCGCAATGTCTGTCTGTCCGTTCGCGATAAACTCAAAAATTATTGAACTGATTTTTATGCGAATTCCACCCAAATATAAAGTAATTTATGAAGAAGATTTAGGCGTATAATTTGTCAAGGTTTATTTATAATCAGAACAGGACAACGTCCGCCGGGCCCGCTAGTTAAGTAAATAAATAAAACACCTCAATTTTTTACTTTTTACTATCACGACTACCATTACGAAATGATCGTAGAGGTCGGTGTCATTAAGAACTTAATCGATTGATTTGTATAAATCGCGATTGGATATAGGTTTTTCGTATTAATACGATCCTTACAAATTAAATCATGTCCCCGTCCCTGGCCATCAAGTTTTCACCGTCCACTAAAGAATCTCAGTCTGCGACGCGAGTCAATGTAAGCCAAACGGCCACAGAAATAGCTTTGTTCTTGTTCACTTTCTATATTTGTGCATACAACATTCTAGCTGTCGAGCCGTGCTCTGTCGATAGTCAACGGTTAAGGATTTGTTATTGCGTTATTTCTAATTAATACTTCCCTATTACACTGCTATAAACTAGTTGTATTCATTACTTATTTATGTATGTATTTTTTCTCGCTGTAATTTTTCTTTATATCATTTAGTATTTTTTTATTGTAGAATCCGTATTGTAACCCGTGTGGTGCCGGCAGAGTAGAATAACACCATCTCATATCTCTCGGTATCGTAAAAGGAGATCAACGGAGTGTGAGGTAGTACTGAACCCTTGCACAGTATACATATAAGGAGACAGTACGGAACTATCTACATATAAACGCTCGTGCCGGCACACTCATGCAAACATGTGCATAGTTTTCGAGCGTTTGCAGATAGTTTCCGTACTGTCTCTCATATCTATACTGTGCCCCTTGGAACTTTATCACCGTGATACTGTACCATCTGTCTGAGTCCTTCTCCATTCGTAACAGTCCCCGTTCCACTGGGTTCAGAAGAACAAGGATGATTACGTGCACCTGTGTCTTACGTGTACACTTGTTCACCTTAATATCTGCTGCACATCTGACCGCTTCCATTACTGGACTCCTTGTACGCCCTCAGACCAGGGGTTACAGTGGTGGCCATGGCATTTGTTATATATTAGGACATGCATATAAAATACTAGCCTCTGCCCGCGACTTTGTTAGTGTGGAGTAGTTACTTTGGACTAACGCTCACACGCAGCAGAAGCTTTCAAGAGGAAAAAATCTCAATTTTTAAACATTCTTCATTGGTGCTCCTCTACTATTAGTCTTAGCGTAATAATATATAGCCTATAACCATTTTCGATAAATGAGCTATATAACATTGAAAGGATTTTTCAAATCGGACCAGTAGTTCCTGAGATTACCCCCTACAACGTCACAAACTCACAACTTTACCTCTTTATATATAGAAGTATAGATATGGTTAGATTAGTTTTTACTGCGTGTGTCAGTAACTATAAATGATAAAGAGTAGTACATCATTCAAAGACCATACTTCAAAATTTAACAAGCGATATTATTTCAAACATTCTCACGGTATTTTCATTAGAACTATGAACAAAAGTTAATTTGTAATTGGTTTAATTATTTTACTTTTACTCAAAGCAAAGATTATACATAATCACTTTGCATTCCAGTAACACGTCGTGTTTCGCTTGAAGTGAGATGGATATCATTACATTCACATATTCATGACCTATTGTTGCGAATGCACGAAATTCTTTGAAGATACATTTGCATACTTATGAAAAATGCAGTTCTTACACAGTTACATTATCTCTTACTAGCTTCCCGCCTCCTATTTCTCATATATAAACTGAGAAAATAAGACTAAATTTTCAAATTTCAGTAAACGTGAATCTGTTAATTTTGTCAATATTTTTTTAAGATCTACCTCTATCTTATACTTGACTAATTATCTTTTTATATGAAGATTTTAACCTATATGGAATATTTTAAATATTTTCTTTCATACAGACGTGAGGATTACAAACACAATAAAAAAAAAGAATTACTCAAATACGTACAGCGATTCTGAAGTGAAGCGCTTACATACATTCGACAATTGATTTTTATTTATATAGATAGTACGTATTAGGATATATTTTTAGATTTTATATTTCTTTAACATAATGCTGGCACAACATAATCGTCCTACAGCGAACTCCGAATATTAATTAGACTCGAGCGAAATTAACGAAATGTCGGCCCACATTCCTAACTTCTTAATCACGGGAGACTTTTAAGAGATAGCAACAGTTTCGCTGTATCTCATTAGTAGACAGGACTCCATGAATAACACAACTTATTGTCTTTTAGTGTGTCAAGTTTTAGGATCAGGTATGGTTTTAGACAGATTCGCGGAGTTCCATCCAATGCAACACCCCAAACCAAGGTTTGTTCACTCTGGCACTCTTGCTTCGTGCCAAATAGCGAAGTAATATTTAAATACGCCCAATACAATTTCATTACTACACTGAGTCATAAACAAAACATAAAAAGGATTTTAACATACAATAATATACAATTATTGGAAAAATGCACTTCCTGTCAGACAGTAAACGTGATTGATGACGACTAGATCCGAGTCCATCCGATTCAGCGTCACCAACTCGAAGGTGACGGTTCACAATATAACATGTCTAAATAAATTTTGACCCCAACAATATTAGTATATGACAAAGCGCCCTATAACATCCTTATACGACGTAATGCAGCGATCCATAAAACATTATATGCAGAGCGGTGTGACGCGAAACTCCCATTGTCCTGACACTTTTACAATGCGACCTACCGTGACGGCCTCCTTCCAACAAAACGACAGTTCACGTACAATTTTCAACTCAAATACAATTTAAATATAGACTAACAAGGGTGCTAACTGTACATTTGTACTGTTAACACAAATGCCCCAAAGGTCAGCGACGTCGTACGCCGAAAGTTCATGTTCATTTAGTTCAATGAATTAAGGACAAAATTAATTACTCCCCTCGGTGAGTCATACAAACGTTAATATTTAAAAAAAAAAACGCATAAATATAATGAAAATACAGTTCCTTTGTGGATCAACCACGTGAAAACTACTAAACGTATCGCCATATGAAATGATTTTTTTGTAGATGGTTTTACGTTACCCATTTTATAGATTCAATTGACAAAGGTCATTTTTTTAAAAACCCAGCATAGTGGGAGCGAGTCAGCTAGTGTTCATATATCTGACTGTTAATATTCCAATACTATCTGGCCGTTCAGCATGAACATTGGCATGATGTTTTATGTGGTTGGGTTTTTTCTAAGCCCTAAGATACAACCCTCGAGCTGAAAATCTGTCACCAATACACATATTGGTGTACTAGCTTCTGCCAGCGATTTCGTCCGCGTTTACTAGTTTACTAGTTACTTTAGGTTAACGCTAACACGCGGAGGAAGTTCTCAGAAGAAAAAAAACGATTTTGAAACATTAGTCATTGGTTCTCCGCTTCCTATGGGCTCTAGCGTGAAGATATATAACCTATAGCCTTCTTTGATAAATAAGCTATCTAACACTAAAAGAACTTCTAAAATCGGACCAATAGTTCTTGAGATTAGCGCATTCAACCTACGTAACAAACAAACTCTCCAGCTTTATAATATTAGTATAGATTACTACTACTCTTCTCTCGTACTTAAGTCCAGTCGTCATTCAAATTACAATAACTATTGATAGAGTGGACCGATTTTAATTGAACAAAAAATTTGTTACTCCTGAGGATATGCTTTACGATTTGCTGATAAATAATTAGAAAGTAAAACTGCACAAATATAAAGTACTAAGTAAGTGTTTATTACGAAATAATCAGTTACTAAGAAACCTTTGGACCGTATAATACACACAAAGACCAAGAATTACTCATAGAATAACTAAACCAGTGCAGAAAACAAATCGACACCAGCCAAGGTGAAATCTAGGGCAAAAAAATGTGACAGCAGGTAACAAAGCGTTATTCAAACCGACCATCGTAAGTGAAGCGTCTGACGGACGTAAATTTTTTTTCTTATACCCTGTGGCACCGAAGACTCGAACGTGAAGGAAAAATATATTTAAAACGCATGTTCCCTTCTGTTTTTTTTGTATGAAGCAATGACGCACGCGCCTTAAACTTCCTTCCATTGTGGTCCGTTTCTGAATTAGGTACTATTGTCCCATTATTATGTGAATGATTTTAATACGTCGTTTAAAAAGATGGTTTCTGTCTGTCACAACACTATGCTTAATTAAGGAGCTTGATTCAAAAGTGTAACGTTTTTTTCATTCGTGACACATAATTTTAATAATCAGTCATTTTAATACACCAAGCAACATATTTTAAGTCAACTTTATTTTTATGTGGTTTAATGCTTCGGATTTTTATACAATTACAAGATATGCATGCTGGTGGTGTATTTAGCGGTCGTAGAGCCTCGCTGAAGCTATTACTGGTTTCAGCATGAATAGGTCGGCTCGAACGGGGTACTACCATCCTCTCACAGAAAACTGACGTGAAGTAACAGTGCTTGTATTGTTGCGTTTTGTTCAGTCAGTGAGAGCGCCGGAACTCTCGCTCCTCGCCATTCCCCTCTTACCCCGCATTCTTCCCAAACACAGGCTGACAACACACTTGCGACTCCTGTGGTGTTACTAGTGTATATAGACGGCAGTGATCACTTAACATCAGGTGACCCGCCTGTTCGTTTGCCTCCTATGATAAAAAAAAAGTCTCTGCACGTCTTATAACAAAAAGGTGAGTAATAAAAAAAACGATATTTTGTAAATATAATTTGTGTTTATACACAAACATTTTTTTATGTTACTTGGTTGACGATACAAAAGCCGATGCAATACAACGCCACCTAGCGGCGAGTTATAGTAAGTGGAATAGAAACCTTATCTATGGAATAGTGTACTAAACTGTATTATTTGTTACGGTAGTCTGTTGGTTCCTTCCACTATACATAATCAATTCTCATTACATTCAAATACCGTTCCTCATACAATCAACCCCATACCTTCTACAGTCTTCTTCCATTCTTATATTTCATATTTAAAACTCTTGTACCTGTATTAGGCCTTTCCACACTATGGTTTAAAATTACAATATTGTTAAAGAAACATAAATTCGATACAAGGATTCCATTCAACGTTCCGTGGTTTATAAGATACTACAAAGACTCACGATCAATTACTACGTAACCCGACTGGTTATGTATTAAAGTTATATAAACTTAGTTAAAACTAAGTTAAGAACTGTAACGAGCATGAAGACGGCAAGGTCGACCGCTTACGGTCACTAAACTTTCACGTTAACTAAAACTAGATACGAGAATACGTATTGAACGGGTTCAAAAATGCTTTCTTCGATATTTGCAATTTAGAACTTCTTATTACTTTACTGATTATATAGAACGATGTAAACATTAGCGGTGTTATTACAAAAAAGTTAAACACGTTTTGAACGCTTGCTTTAAAACGATCTCTCGGTGAATGTTCGCCGTCTTGCTCTTTTGTCTCGCTTTCGTTAGGTTAGGTTACACTTGCGAAAAAAGGATAATGCGATCTTGCTTCGGGCGAGCGCGGTGCATTTCGTACGAAACCTTTTTTAAACCAAGTATTTAACTTTTTTGTAATAACACTGTAGTAGTCCGGTGAAGTTGTTAAACTCACTCAGCCGATTTTGTTTAAGTAACATGCTCAAGGGTGCACGGCACACCTCGGCTTGGGCTCTTACCGGAAATAACCCGATCTGACCTACCTAAACTATGCTAAGCTATACATTCATTCATTTTTGAATCATACAATTAAAATTGCATGATTCAAAAACACAACATGTAAATCGGAAAGAAACGAACTAAACTACTCGATTCAGTTCGAATAAGGGAAAAAAGTAAACCCTTCCACCAGTTTGTGTAAAGGTGCATGTCTGAATATCTGTGTGTGTGTGTATAATCGGTGTGGTGTGTACTGTATCGCGATAGCAACATCTAACAAGATTTTTTTCATATAGAATCACGACAAAGTGACTGCACTAAGCCTGATGTTAAGCATAGTAAAATCCAAAAACATCGGCAACCACCGAGAGACAGATTATCCATCGCCGGTCGCCGCTGTTATGCCGGCCATAATGAAGATAGTCGCTCGGTACTGGATATGCACAGGCTGATCCCGAAACGCGACGCGCAGAAGCGAGTCACTATGACGGGCCTTTTTCGCCATATGCATGGTGATTGCGACCCAGTCGGTCTGTAAAACCCTACCACCCCGCTCTCGCCATTGATACTATTTATTTTTCACTTAACATTGATTATTTTATATGTGGTAGAGCCACGTTGAAGCTATAACTGGTGTAGTATCACTCAACCCACAGAAAGCCGATGTTAAATAACAGTGCTTGCATTGTTGCGTTTCATTCTGTCAGTGAGACCGTCGTAGGCACACCTCTCCAATTTTCCTTCCCTCCCTTCCCCTTCCCCCTACCCCACCAACACAGGCTGGCAACGCACTTGCAAATCTTCTGGTGTTGCCGGTGTCTATGGAATGTGGTGATCACTTAACATCAGGTGACCCACCTGTTCGTTTGCCGCCCGTGATATAAAAAAACAAACAAACAAGCACAGATGTCCAGACAAACAAAAACCACGTCTAGATTCACAATTGTCTTATGCTACTCTCGTATCTGCGTGTATCGCCGCGACGTTTTGCTATGGTCACAATAAATGCAGATGTGGGAAGACATTATAGTTATGCGTTACCAACTAAGGGGCTGCGTGAGGATAGACGAAGCAAGATAACTGGGATGGTGGTTTTTACGTACACGAAAAGAGTTTAACGGGCGCTAATGTCGTGTAATTGAAAATATATAGGTGTGGCAACGTATAATCTGCAGCTTTATCAGACTGATTTTTGACGTTAATTTTAGCGGGTCAAATAGTCGTAGCTTCGTTTCGCAGATATGGGAGTAGCATTACAATATTAAAACTACATTCGAACCGTAACAGAATGCAAAACAATTTAAATGCAAAAACAAAATTGAATAGTATATTTTTTTATTTCATAATAGGATAATGTTAATTCGAGAGATATTATCAGTTTATATGTAAAGTGTTCTGAAAAGAAAAACGGAAGTAAAATCCAGTGAAAGGTTTGTATTTCGGTATGACCGACTATTATTTAATTGAAATTCAAGTGAATACCACGTGAATGTAAACATCGTGTGCAAATAAGTATATACTTAACACGCGTTTGTGTTAAACTGTATAAAGGATAATTGCTAAATAATTGACTTTACTTTTTATATTATACTAGCTTTGCCTATGGTTTCACTCACGGTTGTGATAATTCATTGGAATTGCATTTTACTTAACCCTAATCCTAATTAGTATTTACACTAATATTAGAAAGCGGGAGGGTTTATTTGTTTTTTGGTCGATCGCGCTTATCTCTGAAACTACTAGTCGGATTTAAAACAATTTTTCAGTGTTAGATAGCTCATTTATCGAGGAAGGCTATTATACGCTATATCATCATGCTAAGACCAGTAGGAGCAGAGCACCAATGAAGAATAGGGTTTTTCCTTTTGAGAGCTTTCGCAACGTTTTAGTGATAGCCCAAAGTAATTATTCCACACGGACTAAGTCGCAGAAACAGCCAGTTACATTATAAATACAAATGTGAGTTTGTTTGTTTGGTTGTTGTTCTTTAACTATTGAACCTGACATGACATTATGCATACAAAACATCAAGAGTAAAGGAAAGGACATAGGATATCTTTCACCAAAAAAAAGTCTTCCCGAGGAATATATGAAAACTACATTAACACGAGCGAAACCGTATCTATATTATTAATTAAAATGAACAGCAATAACAACTTTCCTCATGAAAAAATATGATCTCAGTCAGACGAACATCCAGTTTTGTATATACGGATTTAATTTTCGCAGATCAATTAAAACGCTAATTACGAAATTCTCTATCCCGGTCAATGTCAAATCGACGTTCGTGACAGTTACGCACACTCGTCGCGCAGTATCGAGATTTTGTGTTAAAAAAAAATATATCTTTTTAACTCAGCGGAAAACAGCAACCGGTACAAGGCCGATGGTGGACACAAATGGCAATACAGTGTTCGCAGAGTTAGAAACCGCCGCGTCGACGCGACACAGTACTTATAAGGCACAAAGAGCAGAATGCCTCATCTTAAATGCCGAGACGGGATGCTGTTTTTTTTTTTTAGTGAAACTTCTTGTGGCACGTTAAGGAAAAAATTTCGTTATGCGTTACTCGTTAAACGTTAACGTGTATGTGTACATGTACAAGTGTCTATTTTTTTTTTTTACATCATAGGAGGCAAATGAACAGTTGGATCAGTCACCTGATGTTAAGTGATCACCACCGTCCATGAACACCAGCAATACCAGCGGAGTTGTGAGAGCGTTGTCAGATTGTGTTGGTGGGGAAGGGGGAGGGAAAGGGGAAAAGGAAAGGAAGAGGAAGTGAGGTGGGCCTCCGGCGCTCCCACTGACCGAATGAAACGCAACAATGCAAGCACTGTTATTTCATGTCGGTTTTCTGTGGGTCAGGTGGTACTACCCCGGACGAGCCGACCCATTCATGCTGAAACCAGTTATCGCATCAGCGTGGCTCTACCACCTACATACTATCTGGAGTTTTTGGCGGAATTTTAGTCTGTCATCTAGTGGATATATATTTTTTTTTATTGAAGCACGACAAAGTGACTGCACTATGCCTGATGTTAAGCATAGTACAATCCAGAAACATCGGCAACCACCGATAGACATTATCCATCGCCGGTCGCCGCTGTCATGCCGGCTAAAATGACGAAAGTCGCCCGGTACTGGATATGCACAGGCTGATCCCGAAACGCGACACGCAGAAGCGAGTCACTATGATGGGCTTTTTTGCCATATACATGGTGGTTGCGACCCAGTCGGGCTGTAAAACCCTACCACCCCGCTGTCGCCATTGTCTCGTTCGTTGATCAGCAGGGTGCACCACGTGCAGGTGAGGTTGGCTTGGGTGTCTCAAGTCTTAAGATGTTACTCGACACCCCTTACACCCCATAATATTAGATGTTATCCATAATCTTGTGTTATTTGACTCTATATTTTGTAAAGTTGGTGGTGTTTTAAGTAATATAGTTTATTGTGCATAAGTGAAGTGAATGGAAAATAATACCACGGAGCATGAAATTGTGAGATGCCACAAAAACTCCCTGAATGGTTCTAACAAAGGAGCCACCATCTTGTTGGAATATTGAAATAATCACACGACGCTTGTAATATTATTAACTATATGACAATGGCAGTAATAATCTGAAAGGTTGGTTACCAAAAAAAAGTTAAAAAAAAGTGTCTATCTGGGTCTAATAGTAAATCAAAATGAGTAAATGTATAGTTAAGTATACTAAGTATAATCTAAGCTTTCGTCACGATGTTTTCGATCACCGAAAGCTCCGACATAGTTGTTTAGTATTCGATCCTAAAAGTCGATATCTTAAGAGAGAAATGGCCGTATTAAGGATTAAAAAAAAAACAAACTAAAGCTGGATAAATATGGTGAATACATCGGTAAACATTTTCAGAAAACAACCGAAATTGAAAGGGTTTTTATTTTTGGCAAGGACTTGGCGATAGTTACATGTTGTTTTCATTTGGGTAAATCTCAGAACTAGCTACTTTAAACTTCAAATAGTTTTTTCCGACTCCGATACGACCATTTTTAATGAAGATACAGTCATTCGAAAAATTGCACAACATTAAGTTTTGATTTTTAGAAACTTCTTTAGGCGTTCTGGCAGTATTTTAAAGGCAATTTTTACTTTCACGTCATAACATGCTATTGATCGTAACCGACCGTATTGCGCTTGCGCGGCTTGCGTCAGACTATGAGTAGTATAAGAGCCTGTGTACATACTATATAAATAAGTAGATAATTATTATTCGGAGTGGCAATAGATGTGAAAGAGAGACTAATGATAGTAATTTCAATTTACAAATTATGAAATTAAAGCAATGCACACTACTAGTGGGCGCCCAGTGGTCGACATTCGACCATAGTTATTTTATTTTTCAAAATTCGAACTTTATTAGGGTTCCTTTGTCAAAGGGTATAACTTCTATAATCAAAGGTTTTCATCATGGCTACTCAATTATTTGGCATTTGCCATGATCTTTAATAATATAAACATTAAAAAAATCTATGTGTAAATGAACATTGAAATTAATTATAAATTTGAAACAAAAACCACGTGGTATACTGCTCTCAAATTTTAAGCAAACATAACTTTCCGAAAATAAAGAAATTTATCGCAACTCATGACACAATTTTCAATTAACTTTACACGACACCATAGGTGGGTGGTATTTCTGGGTGATATTGAATTAAATGTAGTCTGTTCATTATGAGAAATAGTGATTTGTCCAGTATCATCGTTTGGAAAAGTAATGGATGCACAATACAATCAAATGGTAGATCCAAGACAAAGATGTTTTTAATACTATTATTAGCTTTCGAAAATAAATTATTTTTTGTTGCTAAATACATGAGGTTGAATTGCAAGATCGTAACCGCGGAGGTCAAAGTCATGGGTTACTTTTATGAACAAAATTATTATTTTGATTATACAAAGTATTATTTGGCTCATTTTTTATTCATTCATCATTTGAAGTGAGTTCACCATAAAAAATAATAAACATTACAATAATAGTTATATTTTACAATATCATTGTTGAATGTAGGATGAAGAATGGTAATTAGAACGTAAGAGTTAAAAAATACATATAGTCGACCATAACAACCTCCTTCACAACCTTTTTTAAGTTTGTAATCATTGACGGCTGTCAAAATGTCTTTTTTATTTACATGTGTGTATATGTTGTGTAAAATTCGAGTAGTAGTGTGAGTAGTGCATATTTTAATAAATTTAATGTACTTCTAATGCATTTTATATAAAATAAACAGCTTTCTGCACTTCTCCGCCATATAAACTTTAACTATGCCAAATTTCAAGTTCAGCCGTCGACGGGAAATAGGTTAAAAAGGGGTAAAATGTTTTTGCTTCACGTATTTAATATATGGATAGTCTATACTAATATTATAAAAAGGTAAAGTTTGTGAGTTTGTGAAGTTGTATGGGGTAATCTCAGGAACTACTGGTCCGAATTGAAAAATTATATCAATGTTATATATAGCTAATTTATCGAGAATGGTTATAGGTTATATATCATCACGCTAAGATCAATAGGAGCGGAGCACCAATGAAGAATGTTTCAAAGTCGGGGTTTGTTTTCCTTTTGAGAGATTCCGCTGCGTGTTAGAAATAAAGAATATCTTTACTTATAAATTCAAAAGAGTTTAAATTCTATTGTTTTGAGTTTCCACTTCTATCGGCAGTTCTTATGACTCGATTTTTTTATTTAATCTCACAACTTCTTCCAATACAATATTGAAAATAGGCAAAGATATGTTTTAAACGGGTGGTCTTAGCACCTGTACAGTGGCGTGCTTACTCAGTGCCAACACCATTTGAAACAATCAATACTTTACACCGACCACGATTGCTGCACGTGTATCACAGCCGTGCGCGATCGTAAATGCATTCGATATGCAAATCCATAATAGGTAGTTTACGTCACGAGTCAGTACTCAACGCAAATTATTTCAGAATACACTATAGGAGTACTTACAATCCTGTTTGTGAAACAACAGCACATAAGTTGAGACAACTTTCACTTATTCATACACAATTCTAGATGGAATTAAGTCATTTGAAGGTATATATTAACTTGCTCTCATTGTATATGAGACCAAATTAGTACTATTACATTATTTTTATTATTTCATAGTAGACGTGGCCGATAAAGATATATATAAGGTTCCGTCTATTTCCCTAGAAAAGTATATCCTAACAACTTTCTATCACATTAACTTGGGTTCATATTTAACGTTTTATTCTTACTAATTACTTAACGAAAACAAAATTACTTAAAGGATTTTCTTTTTCCATGCGGTTTGTACCAGTAGATAAACATTTCAATTTTAAAAAATACAACAAAAAGCGATCGTCACGCGGTGTTTTCCCAGACGGTCACCCATCCAAACACTGACCGCACCCGACATCGCTTAACTTCGGTGATCGGACGAGAACCGGTGTTATAATCACTCTATCCGATACAGTGTTTACGCCCACCCCTTTTTGCGACACAAAAAAAGTTGCCGATCACAATTCAATTTCAAAGCTCTCTAATAAGAAATTTCATTTCAAAAATAATCATAGAAATAGGATAAATGCTTTCCGAATTATAATTATACCAAAAAATAGACAGACAGAGAGACATTGCCTTTATAATACGTAAATATTTAAAACTCAAATAAACTTAGTGAGAATATTCCACTTTTCACACTATGTTGTTAACTAATAATAAACATATCTATATATAGAGATAACTTTATTGATCACTGATATGCGTACAATCATCTGTTAGCACCTGACACATCACAACCAAATAAAATTAAGCATGACCGTTGAGTTATTCAAACAACGTTAACCAAATAACTGTTCTCGTAAACGATGTAACGTTAGAACGGTACGTAAAAACATCTTGAATGCTCACTTGATTCTCAATTGATTATAATAGGAGGTGGTAGAGCCACGCTGAAGCTATAACTGGCTTCAAAATGAATGGGCCAGCCCGTCTGGGATAATACCACCCTCTCACAGAAAACCGACGTGAGCACTTGCGACTCCCCTGGTATTGCAAGTGTCTATGGACGGTAGTGATCACTTAACATTAGGTGATTCACCCATTCGTTTGCCTCCTGTGATATATAAAAAAAAATTTGGTCTATCAACTAAAATAGGAACTTACCCTATTTTCAGAATTCTTACACTTATAGAAAGCTACATTATCAGCGAGTATTAGTGTAATGTATTTTATTTTCCAACTCTATATAAATCCGAGTGAAGCCGCTAACAATAGCTAATCTATACTAATATTATAAAGAGGTAAAGTTTGTGAGTTTGTAAATTGTGACGTTGTAGGAGGTAATCTCAGGAACTACTGGTCCGATAAAAAAATAATCTTTCATTGTTATATATCTCATTTATCGAGGATGGTTATAGGCTAAATATCATCACGCTATGACTAATAGGAGCGGAACAACAATGAAAAATGTTTAAAAATCGGGTGTTTTTTCTTCTTGAGAGCTTTCGCTGCATATTAGTTAGCCCAAATTAACTATGTCCACGCGAATGAAGTCACGGGCAGAGGCTAGTGTTAAATATGTTTGTACTCGTGTGTTGTACTGTTAAATATGGTCATGCTCGGCAGCCAAGACGTGTGGACTGCTGTGGCCTCCTTCTGCGAGGACGCATGACCGAACCACGCCCGACAGCGAGAGATCGTCCTCTACCGACCCAACCAAGGCACGGCGCTGATCGGTCCACGCAACTCACTCAGAGAGAGTATGCTACGCGCTATCCGGTGCAAGTACCAGCCGAAGCATCCGTCTCTGGTCAGCACTAGGCAGGACAACGTGTGCCGGAACCGTTATATACACAAATATGAAGCCGATGGCTCTTTATCGTAACAAAGATATTAAAGAAAATTAACAAAGATATTAAAGAAAATTTGTAAAATTGTTTGATGACTTGCGAACGTCACGTTTCTCTTTTTTCGACCTGACTGCGCTACTGGCCTCCGTGCCGTGTCACAGCTTCACCAGACTAAGCGTCATATTCCCTTAGACGTCCCGTCCCCGTCGCAAACCCCTCTACAAACCACATTACCGCGACACATACGAGGAATAAGTGCGAACGTATTATATAAAAGACACCGTATCTCTTGTTTAAAAAAAATGAACAAGTCATACTTACCTAAGACCCTGAATCACAGATGAATGGATGAGTCAAGTTATTTTCCCGCGATTATCACGTTTTTCTACATAAAGAGTGAGTGACGCGACAATGTTATGAAAAGACATCTTAATAAATTAATGCTTTACAACTGTCTACATATTCTATGAATATTTTACGATGTTTGTACTAATTATATTTGTCCCGTTTCACCTTTCTGTATCATATTGAATGATCGGGCTGATGCGAAGACGAAGCTTCGTGGTTTTACTTCCGATCCACCTCACTTGTACACAGTAAGTGAACTATTATATTACGTGAGATGCCACCATTATTATAAAATAAGCTAAATCAAATAATGAACGAAGATCCGTCAAAACACTTACAGTTAAAAGTCTAAAATACAGTTCATAGGATTTAGTCCGGTGAAGCTGTTAAGACCTTGCTGGGTGAATAACGTAGTCATTTCGAAAAAAAAAGTTCATAGGATTATAATGTAGTCCGTTAAAGCTGTTAAGACCTTGCTAGGTTAATAGCGTAGTCGGTTCGAGAAAAAAAAAAGTTCATAGGATTAGTTTTCTTAGTACAATGCTATCGACAGCACTACACTCGAATTACTAGCTTGGCCCGCGAGTTCACCCGCTTAGAACCTAATGTAATGAAATAGTGAATAATAAAATCATTTGAATGTATTAAGTTCATTTACTTATCTAGTTTTCTCTCGTACTTAAGTCACACTGACATTAAATTTATAGTAACTTTTGATACAGTGAACTAATTTAAATGAAACCAAGATTAAATGTTACTCGAAGATATGTAACACGTCAGATTTACATTCTTATTATATGTATAGACTAGCCTCTGCCCGCGACTTCGTTCGCGTAGAATTGATACACTACCACTAACACGCAGCAGTTCTCAAAAGGACAAAACATCCCGATTTTGAAACATTTTTCATCTGTGCTCCGCTCCTATTGCCTATAACCATTCTCGATGAATGAGCTACATAACACTGAAAGAATTATTCTAATCGAACCAGTAGTTCCTGAGATTAACCCCAACAACATCACATCATCACAAACCTTAACCTTTTTATAATATTAGTATAGATAGATATATACACCGTCGAAGTAATAAGCAAAGTATGTACATAAGTTTAGTATTGCTAATAATATTAACGGTGTTCCTCTCGCCTCCGTATGACCACATTGCGATAATCTCAAATACTTCCGCCATAAAAGCGTGTACCTAATAAATTAATAAATCACAGGACAGGAAAATACCACTAATTGGATATCAAATATTTATACAAACGCTAAATTAATAAACGGTATATATTTCATTGCCAATGCCACGTATGTACTATTAGATTTCTTGAGCTTGACCACAATCCTACCTAACGATTAAAATTAATCGTTATATTAAATTTAGAACGTGGAAAGGTCGAAAATTTAAGTGGTAGAGCCACGCTGAAGCTATTACTGGTTTCAGCATGGGTCAGCTCGCCCAGGGTGGTACCACCCGACCCACAAAAACACCGACGTAAAGTAACAGTGCTTGCATTGTTGCGTTTTGTTCGGCCAGTGAGAACGTCGGAGAACCATCTTCTTCTCCCTTGCCTCCCTCTCTTCCCCCTTCCCCACCAACACAGGTTGACAATGCACTAGCGACTCCTGCGGTGCTGCTAGTGTCTATGGACAGCGGTGATCACTTACCATACCCACCTGTTCGTTTGTCTCTTATGATATAAAAAAAAGAAAGAAACTGGTTGCCGAGAGCACCATCGGAACCCATGCTATAGATAATTGGAGGCAGACTTTAACCTTTAGGTTCGTGGCTAGCCAGTTAGCCGTTAGAAAAATCCCTGCTAAAATGATCAAAGTTTTTATCACGAAGTATTCCTTCACTGTAAGCTACACCAATGCAGGATACGAGCATACGCCAATGACCGCGTTATCTGAACACCCTAACACTGATCTATCGATTTAAATCATCAGATAATTCCCTATACCAACTATTAAATAAATTATCTATATACGACCTTGTGTTCTACATTCTCCTGTACTCTTCTCCAAGTAAAAGGTGACGTTATGGAACTAACTTACAAGTATGGTCCCAAGTGAAAGTATAATTTAAATTAGGTAAGAGGAATTACCAATGCACTTATGCTTAGTTGAGATGGCAGTAAGTTATCATTTCTTGAACTAAGTTCTATTAAAATAACAATTCTATTTTCAGCAATTACTCAGATTAATATGACAATGTAATATATAGGTGCTAGTGATTTGATAATGTTTATTCTTCTGTTAATGACGATGCCAAATCTATAGCACTGCATGATAAAGTTCTTCCAGTTTAAATTATACCAGTTTGGAATAAGAAATAGTATGTAATTAAACCTAGAATTAACCCCCGATTTTTACATTATTAGATTCGTGAATGTTAGTAGTAAAGTTATATCTTATACCGAAGAATGGAGATAGGACATTTTACGCCACAAGCGATGAATTATGATGCTCTCTCGGCTGTCTTTTTTTCGAACTGACTATGCTATTGGCCTTGCAAGGACTTTACTGCTTTACCGGACTACTAAGGCGAGCGCTTAAGGCACTCAGCCCTCTCGGTTGTCACACTGGTTTCCATAGAATAAATAAAATCTAGACTATCCTGAATAGATGTATTATTTAACTAGGAGGAAAAATATACTTTTAGACGTTTATGTCATCAACAAATGCCTAAATATAAATATAGTAACAAAACAAAATTTAATTGAAATAAACACATCAATTTATATGCTTATGAACTTTATATTAATAATAATAACGAGAAGGATATTATAATTCAAAATAATATTAAAATTGATTTAAACTTAACCAAAAATATCAAAGTACACAATGTTAATTTACTCACAAATTTATACATTACATTACTACAACTTGATATATTAAAATTATTCTATTAGTCACGGTATTGTAACGATAGTTTCCACGTGGACGGAGTCACGGGTACAGCTAGTTTTAATACAAAGGTGTTAAAGTTTTAAGAAACTTGACCGGCAACGTGTTTTTGTAGCTCGTTGATAGGTATGTGTCCACGAGTTGATCACTTACTATCAGGCATTTATTTTGTAAGTAGTATGTGTGTTTCCTTTCTATGGAGAAGTGGGCAAGCGGTGTGATGCGCATGCATAGAAGAGAAGTAAAAAGACAACATCGTTTACGTAAAACTGTTGAGTTTTTTTGGCGGGATTTCAGTCTGTCATGTAGTGGATTTTATATTTTATTCATAATCTTGTGTTACTTGACTCTATATTGTGTAAAGTTGGTGGTGTTTTCTGTAATATGGTTAGTTTATTGTGCGTAAGTGAAGTGAATGGAAAATAATACCACGGAGCATGAAATTTTGAGGTGCCACAAAAACTCCCTGGAGGGTTCTAACAAGAGATCCATCATCTTGTTAGAATATTGACTCACACGACGCTTAATATTAAAGTGATCGCACGACGCTTGTAATATTATTGATTACTCAATAATGACAGTAATAATCTGAAAGATTGATTGCCAAAAATAAAGTGAAAAAAAAACTGTTGTAAGTATATCTTTACTTTTAATATAATAAAAAACACAAATTTATTTTGTGTATAAATTAATTTATATAATAACGATACATATTCCACGAAAATGTATAAATTATTGCATTATAAATTATCTATGAATCATAATGAGGAAGTGACCACTGCATTGTGATATCGGTTAATTAATCATTTGTACCCACATATTGTTATAACTATGTTTACATTTTATCACTCTTGTTACATTATTATAGTAATCTAATACGTTTAAACGAGCAATTCCTTGTATATGTTTATATTTATATAAATATTCAGATTTCTCGGAAACGGCGTCATCTATTTCCGAGAAACTTAGTATATAAGTAGTTTCGCGAACGATAAATCGATCTAGCTCGATTTTATTCATATAAAACTTTTTTTTAATGACTATTCAGGCACTGAAAAAATATAGCTAGAATATGAAGGTAAATATCGCCGGCGCTGTCAAAACAAAAATAGTTTAAATGGAAATTGGTTGCTTCGAAAATCCGTGTAATCCCAGTTCGAATCCAAGGATATTATATATTTTTATCTTTTTGTAAAAACTGATATTGTTGTAAGGTAAACCTAACAATTTATTTTAATTAAATAAATAATTTTATTACTATAATTATAAGAGAGATATCTTTTTTAAATATGTTTTTATGTGAAAAAATGCTAATTTTGTGAGGCAAACCTAACAGTTTATTTTAATTAAAAAAATGTTTTTTTTAAAGAACCGAGCTATGCTAAACGAACAGATGGGTTACCTGCTGCTAAACAATCACCGCCGTCCATAGACACTAGCAACCCCAGAGGAGTTGCAAGTGTGTTACCAACCTGTGTATGAGGGAATGGAGAGAAAGGGAGAGGGAAAGAGAGAGGGGAGGGGAGATGGGTCTACGGCGCTCTCACTGACCGAACGAAACGCATCAATGCAAGCATTGTTACTTCAGGTCGGTTTTCTGTGAGAGGGTGGTGCTAACCCGGACAGCCGACCCATTCATGCTGAAACCAGTAATAGTTTCACCTTGGCTCTACCACCTACAAGCGTGGCTCTACCACCTACAAACGTGACTCTACCACGTACTTATACTAATACTAATAATCGCATAATCCTAATTATAATACCAGGCCGTATATGTTTCACCATTGTAGCAGAGGCCTCTTCGCGTGCGAAGATATGGTTGTAATCATCATGCCGCACCAATCCTCGACATATTTGCAATTTCAAACGCTAAGAAATCCACAACTTCATTTTTTTTTCGATCTGACTACGCTTTTGATCTAGCAAGGTCTTAACAGCTTCACTACATGACTAGATCGGAGTTTTTCGCCCTCTTACTAATATAAGCGTCATGTAGGTACTTATAACAGCTCCTTAACGTACGTATATATAAAAAGAAATTACTTCCGCGGGCAGAAGCTAGTTAGTAAATTACTTAAAAAAATACATTGGGTTTCGAGTCAAATCAAGATCAAATACTCGTATGCATACTCTTTTCTTACAAGACAATTAAGTTTCTTATAAAGTAAACATTCAAACAAGTACAAAGAATCCATTTAATAGTATTAGTTCTATTCGAGTATAGCATTATGTAATTGTTCAAACACATGAACAAACTAAAGATAAGTGTGTCGGTCACACGTATAAATTACATTTAATTAACCTGCTCTACTTTTTTTTTTTGTTTAAAGAAATTAATAAAAATGGATTATAATATATGCGCAACTGCTAAATTATGCTATTCAAAAGGATATTATAGAGTGGATCAGTATATGAACAATAGTGATGTCTGGCATTGAATCCTCTCTGTGCATCCACTTAAATTTATTTTATGATGTATTGAAAATATATGTTAAAAAAAATGTACCCGATCGAGTTTCTTGCCGGTTCTTCTCGATGACTGGGTTGTTTTCCGAACCGGTGGTAGTTTTTGGCGTTCATAAGTGCCTTAATAGGGCCTTAACTGAATAAAGTAATTTTGATTTTGCTCTGTAATTGTATTTAATATAGAGTTGCGATAGTATCAACAAAACATTAATTTGCGAGGTGGTAGGGTTTTCGGCGGGGTGTTAGGGTTTTACAGCCCGACTGAGTCGCAACCACCATGTATATGGCGAAAAAGCCCGTCATAGTGACTCGCTTCTGCGCGTCGCGTTTCGGGATCAGCCTGTGCATATCCAGTACCGGGTGACTTTCGTCATTATGGCCGGCATGACAGCGGCGACCGGCGATGGATAATCTGTCTACTGGTGGTTGTCGATGTTTTTGGATTGTACTATGCTTAACATCAGGCATAGTGCAGTTACTTTGTCGTGCTTCAATAAATAATAATAATAATAATAATACTAATTATATCGAATTAAAAAAAAATGAGTCGATAATAATAATTTGCTAAGCTTCATAATTTACTAGCGGCCCTGACGGACTTTGTCTCCCGCCCGCGCTCTTTTAATAAAAAAAAAACTTGACAAATTATATACCCAAACGTTTCTTATGAATCACTTTATCTACTGTTGCAAACCGCATGAAAATCCATGAAGTAGTTTTTGAATCTATCGCTAACAGACAGACAGACGTTGCAGAGGACTTTAGTAGTTTAATATATAGTGATTCATTAACTCTAATTTTAATTATACCTATATAAACTTAACTACAAGAATAATCACCCACGAGTAAACACATCATTAGCAAAAACCTTAGAAATGTAAAGTATAAAATATGCTAAACAGAAACCATTAAAAATAGAATGCGTTGTATGGTTAAATACCGTGTAGAATTCTGCACGCGAGATATAACAAAGGCCGTAGATTAAATAACTATTTTTAAGTAAGGAAATTTTATAACGCAAGTCAGAGTTTTAGGATATTATCTAATACTTTGCTACCGTTCCATTCATCGTGTATGAAATTTATTCGTAACACAACACACATTACTATTTATACAAAATCCAAAAAATTAAAGCGTGTAGTATATTATTGCATGTATTTTGTAGGTGGAAGAGCAACGCTGAAGTTATTACTGGTTTTAGTATGAATGGGTCGGCTCGTTCGCGGTAGTACCACCCTCTCATAGACAACCAACGTGGAAGTAACAGTGCTTGCATTGTTGCGTTTCGTTCGGTCGGTGAGAGTGCCGGAGGTCCACCTCCCCAACCCTCGTTGTACCCTGTTTTATATAAAATCTATACTAATATTATATAGCTGAAGAGTTTGTTTGCTTGATCGCGCTAATCTCAGCGACTACACATCTGATTTGAATTCTTCCAATGTTAGATAGCATTTATCGAGGAAGACTATAGGCTATATATCATTACGCTACGACCAATAGGAGCGAAACAACAACGAAGAATGATTCAAAATCGAGATTCTTACTCCTTTTCAAGAAAGAAGAAGTTATTAAAATATAGAAGTCAACTTGCAAATTCGTACAAATGGAACAATATGTTAAAGAGATGACAGTTTTGTAAGAAATATCGAAAAGGGCATAGAAAATACCAACAAGATAAATAATGCAAATGAGGAAATATATACTTAGATCTCTATTTTGAACCTAAGAAAGCTTTTGAGAAACGAACTTCTAAATACTACTACGAATATTAAGAAAGGGAAAGTGAGTTTTGTTGCTATTGCAAATGAACTAGTAACCTGATTTGATATAATTTTATAATCCGAAAAGGAAATTTGATTTCGAATGCATTACGCAAATAATCGTTGATTATATTCGGCGTTTAGAAAAAATGACACATCCCTTTTGATCAGACAATTGTTTTTTTATACCAGTGGCAGCAAACGAACATGCGGGTCACCTGATGGTAAGTGATTACCACCGCCCATGGACACCAGTGACATTAGGGGGATCACAAATGCGTTGCCGGCCCTTTAGAAAGAAGTAGGCTTATTTCTTGTGCTCAATGTGGTAACTCTAATAACATCCGGAGAACATTATCTCATAGACCAGATGGTATGTTCTTTTGCCACTTACCGGAAATTAGTGAGTGCACATAAGGAGGCTACATTTTGCCTTTTGGAGCTCTAAAAATGTGTTGCCTGTTTAATAGCATAGGCTAAGTTTACTAACAATAGTATTAGAACCATGTTTAATTTTAGATTTTCTACAGAATTTGGGTCGCAAAAATATGAGTCTCCTAAAAGGAGTTGAAACCCGCTCTTCAAGGCCGATAACGCAAGAGTGATACCCCTGGCATTGCAGTTGTCCATAGGCTACGGTAGCCACTTACCATCAGATAGGCCATCTGCCTTTTTGTTGCCTTTTGCCCCAAAAATTGATATTCAAAACAATATTACTATGAACAGTGAATATTTCTGCGCATAAACAAACATATGGCTCCAAAGATTCCAACCAATGCAGATCTTAATTTACTTTCCGCATATTTTACAAAACTTGATATGAATCAACGACGAAATGAATCAATGGAGATCGCATCTGTTGTCGACAGGATGCGTGTGGGTGTTCGCAATCTGCACAAACGTTTCGAAAGCGCATTCAACTGAGGTCTAGATTTTATAGTAATTGCGAAATTAACACCCGAAGGTACTTCGATCTGAACTCGTGGAATGTGTATAATTTAAGTAAAGAAATAAAAAAAACAACCTACTTCTTAAAGAATGACAATAGCTTATGTAGAATGAAATATTATAGTGGACGTTGCTTTGCAGTTCCGCCTAGAATAGATTAGCCGCTACCACATATTACTACAACAAAAATGTTTAATTTTATTTTTTCGATGTGTACATAAAAAGGATAAAACTAGAAGAATAAAAGAAAAAATCGCGTTCTTAGGAATATGTGGTAGCGGCTAATCTATTCCAGGCGGAACTGCAAAATAACGTCCACTATAATAAATATTGATTTTTTTTTCTCGAACTGACTACACTTTTAACCTAGTAAGGTCTTAACAGCTTCACCGGACTACATATCTAATGATAAATTTCCGCAAAGTAATGACTGCTCCAATCAAATATGTATGATGAAAATATTCAGACGTGTGGAAGTAAAAGCTTGGAAATTAATGAAATCCTTACTAATATCTTACATGTCAATGCGCTTACACACTCTAACTACTCAACCCTCATGAAAAGGATAGATGTTGCCAGTAGTACAGAAAAGGGCATTGGGCCACTTTCATCCAGGAAAATTACTGCCCCAAGGAATAAGTCCAAGCTACACTATTAAGTCGGGCGAAGCCGTGGACACAAATTAATAACCTAAAAGCCAAATTAATAGATACTGCCCAAGGGGCAAGCATGAAATTACTCAAAACCGTTACAGATACTTGCATAAAATCAAGGAAGCGATAGCAATTTGCAAAAATTCTGTGAAATTAGGTATTTTTATTATTATTTTGAACCAGAATGTTTGAGCGTTAAGCCATTATAATATTCAATAAATCTTACAAGTTATTTACTACCATAGATGTTTTACACAATGTATATGAAGATTTTGCTCAAGCGGGCTACAACTATTAATCCGTTTCTTCTTATTTTATACATCTTTAGTATACCTACATTGATGATAGACAGATAGATATCCAAATGGAAAGCTGATGCCAATAAAAAACACGATGGCCCGTTGACTGCAAATGTATTGTAACCTACTTTAAAATCGGAATTCACGAGACACTTTTTAGAGGCGCGAGTATTGTCAAAGAAACTAGGTCACATGAGAGTACAATAATGTATATGCGAACGCAACGAGCATAAAATTGAAAAATCGTGCTGGGCTTTAGAGAAATAACGATGGAGAGTTGCTGAGGATTACTAATAGTTATTTTTGTTTAATAAAAAACTTTAATGAGATATAGAAAAGAAAGAAAGAAAGATACATTTATTCATCAATACAACACAGATTTATATGTGCATACACAAAAAGCACAAATTAAAGTAAGACGAGACGTGTTGCATGAGGTGAAAAGGATTTTGTCTCAGCATTAGCTGCAGGATTGCACGTAGAAGCATTGCAGCGCTGATTTTCAGACAAAGCCTTTGTATTATTATGACATACACAAAATTACAAATACAAAAACACGGACGTATTTACATTACGATTCCAAATTAATATTATACACGCCCTAAATAGTATAATCTAGTACTGCCTACACATAATACAATATATACCATTTTCAAACGACAGCACACTAGCTCAGAGATCACATGAAGTAACCAGATTATCCAATTCGTTCACTTACTAAGTTTCATGCGACGCTTGCCATGCTAATAGATGGTCTTTTAAATGTTTTTTTTTAAACTGAAACTAAACTAAAGATATCTGTTTCAGTAATATTGGACTGCCTTAATAAATATAGTTCCTAGGAAATTGTATGTCCTCGTGATAAGGAGCTAAATATTTAGTATTAATTACAATAGACTGATGTCTCAACGGAAGTATTGCAAAGGTTATAAAAATTATTTCATTCGACAAATGTTTGCCATATGAATCAAAGGACCAATGATATTGGTAATCTAGTTAAGTTTCGTGAACAACAACAATTTTAACAGAGCAGCATAAAAACTGAACCAGATAATCCAAAGTCTTCACTCACTCTTCAACAATTTAACGACTTAACACAGGATCTAATTAATTCCGTTCCAAATATAAAACGAACAGAGATGTGATCTAACGAGCACATAAGAAAAAGTTTAAATCAACACGTAACACTTTCAGCTTCTGCGAGACTATTGCAAGTGCAACTAATTGTGGTGTAGGCTTTATCCTCGCCTTTATAATGTACTTTATTAATTTGGTAATAAAGACTAAGCTGGAGTTTCGACATTTCAGTTCTGGACGATCGAGAAACAAATGAGTCAGTGCGTTCAATACGGCTAGACTGGTGTTTCTGACCCCCAACCATTACTTGTAGTTTCGCTTATAAGAAGCTATTGTGGCAAGTTTCGCAGTAATTGTCTTTTAACCGTTAATATATCCTTTGTTAACAATATAATAATGTTTTATACTTTTTTGTTATGATCTCTTTTAATATTACTAAACCAGATTATAAAACCTTGTCAGTGGCTTTTAAAATATTTCCTGCAATAATACGTTTGCGTTCGAGATATAGAGATTTAAATCTATTCTGTTTTCTCTGTATTTTAAGTGTATGGACTATGTCCTAGATCACAAAATGAAGTATCGAACCCATCATATACTTGAAATATACTGATATTTAAATAATCTTCATTCCAACAAATTGATATATGCATAATTTATTTATTATCTTATTTATCATGTATATTATATAAAGCACCATCTTACATATCTCTATCCGTTGCTACTGTATATATATTATACGACAGTAACTTATCTCCTTATTAAGCACTTTAAATTCCTTATTGTAAAGGAAATTCAAAACTACCTTGGTCTGTTTCCACCAATTTAGGCAAAATAAAGAATGCGGGTAGCGGATGTATGCACCGATTCACATTAGTAATTCCTTAAACCCACCTTTGGATCGCAAATCCCAAGCACTTCTTCCCCGATCTCCTCGCACTTCTATATCGCAGACTTTATACCGGAAACCTTGTATTTCAAATTCATGGAATGCTAATTGCGTATCCGTAGACCATGCTTGGGAGCCGTCAATACATCTAGTTTAACACAAATAACAATAACCATAATATTATTTTAGTACATAAAAATTTAATTCATATACAATTTAAACACATAAGGTCTTTAAGTCTGTAATTTATCCCGTGTTATTACAAAAAAGTTAAATACGTATTGAATACTTGCTTTAAAAAAGTTTGGGTACTTACGTATTAAATAAACTATCTTTTTCTCAAGTCTAACCTAACCAAACATATAAAAGAGCGAAATGTCGAACGTTCGGCGAGCCCGGTGTATTTAATACATAAGCACCGAAACGTTTATAGAGTACTAGCCTCTGCTCGCGACTTCGTTCGCGTGGAATAGATACACTAAAACACGCAGCAGTTCTCAAAAGGAAAAAACATCCCGATTTTGAAACATTTTTCATCTGTGATCCGCTCCTATTGGTCTTAGCGTGATAATATATAGCCTATAACCATTCTCGATGAATGAGCTATATAACACTGAAAGAATTATTCAAATCGGACCAGTAGTTCCTGAGATTACCCCCTACAACGTCACAACATCACAACGTCACAAACTCACAAACTTTACCTCTTTATAATATTAGTATTGAAATATTCAATACGTATTTAACATTTTGTATTAACACGGATTATGTTTTACGCAAAACAATCAGATAAGCAAGAACCTTCCGGTTCTCTATAATCTATTCTAATTGCATAAAAATTCTATTCACGTTTTAAGAATTTGCTAATAAATTTAAAAAAATCAACACCCGTCCTAAAAATATCACATAAACAAGCTTTTTTTAATATTGCTAAAGCAAGTTCATAATTCATATTTAGATTTATAAGGGGCTTTAGTTTCTTCGTCTCCAGCGTTACTACTTAATCCGGCTCTGCATATTTTAGGGCGACAATACCTTGTTGTACCGTTTTACTAACGTTTTCAAATATTTCACAACATTCTTTAGTAGAATGAAGGTAGAAACGAAATTATGAATAAGCTTCAAAATTTATTCTCTTAATTTTAATATCTATTTAAACTCTTACCTCATATATTAAAAAAAAAACACTTATTTTAATATTTGAAGATTTTACGATAAAATTAGTCACGAGTGAACTGTTCATTTTATATTATACTAGCCCATGCCCTCGACTTCGTCCGCGTAGTATTAGTTACATTAAGCTAACGCTAATGCGCAGCGGAAGCGCTCAAGAGGAAAAAAAAGCGATTTTGAATTTTGAAATTTCATTGGTGCTCCGCTCCTATTGGTCTTAGCGTGATGATATATAACCTTCCCCTATAAATGAGCTATATAACACTAAAACTAACACTTTCCAGGGACAAGTATTTCCTGAGATTACCCCTTACAGCTTCAAAGACTCACAAATTTTACATTTTTATAATATTAGTATAGACTAATGGACCCGGTGGACGTTGTCCCATCGTGATAATCAAAAAAACTTGACAAATATACCTAAACCTTTCTCATGAATCATTTTATCTACTGGTAAAAACAGACAGACAGACAAACGTGGCAGAGGACTTTGTTTCATAATATGTAATCATCATGAATATAGTATCGCATGGTTTTGGAAAAGATTACATTCCCTGTTCGACCACATAGCTCATAATTTATCTACTCTAATCTTTGAAAATTTAATCAAACAAAAAATACATCAATGTAGCAAGGTATTCTCAGAAAATCTTACAAAATTTTCTAACAGCCCCGACTAACATGCAATTATAAGAAATTCCCGTATCAATTTTCAATTGAATATACAATTACATTACTGTTAGTTCCTTGAACTCAGTACTGCTTTGATATATATGCGGTTACGAGAACCGCAGCTGCAAATATTTGTAATTCCGTAATTTCCGAAAAGACTGATATCCTGTATTAGAAATACCCATTTAACAATACAAGTTAGTCACCAATTATTATAATTCCTGTTAATATGCAGTTTGAAACCACTGGAATTTTAACATGTGTGCGATATGATAATTAAATTGTTTAATTAAATAAAGCTACATTGTTTTAATTAACGAGAATAATAGCTATTTATTAATAGGTCCTGTCTGGATCTTGGTCACTGATCGCAAAATATAATTAAACTGGCTTCTACCCGCGACTTCGACCTTACTTTACTCGACATTACTTTGACCAAACGCTCAATATGTTTTAAGTATATCAAATTACTAACCAACATACTCATTCATAAAAATGCATATTGAAAACAAAAAATCTTCTTTAATCTGTGCATATATAATAGGAACGTAAAGTCAAAGTGTCTTTACTTCTAGATTTTTATTTAAAAAAAATCATTGCAAGTGACTAGTATTCCTAGAAATACATTTCCGTCTTTCAGAAATGTCTGTCTGTCTGTCTGTCTGTTTCTGCAGGCACCACTGTTAAAATACTGCGTTTATATTAAAACAGAATCTCACTGTTTTCATTACTTAAGCATAACATGAAGTGATATTTATGCAGGTTGGCATGACGGTAACGAATGGCGACGGACTGCCTCACTCAATGATAACATTTATTTATCAATCGTGGTATATCTACAATCATACACAGAGCTTTTAATGTACCGTGCCACAAAAACAAATACACAGGATAAAGATATAAAAAACGAGCTGTCGGCAAATGTCATGTAACAGGAAACGCTCTTTTGGATACTAAAGGGTAAGGTAAAAAGACGCGACGCGACGTGACATTTTTTAAAGATATCCCATCATACAACTTTGACATACTATTGTATCCTGCAATCCAAGCAAGATTTGTTATCATTACCTCATAAAAAACAAGTCCTCTGGCGCGTCTGCCTGTTTGTCTGTTCGCTATAAGCTCAAAAACTACTGAACGGATTTTCATGCGGTTCTCAACAATAGATAAAGTATTTCATGAGGAAGGTTTTGGCATCCAATTTATCAAGTTTTTTTTTATTATTAGGGTGGTAAAACACCCGCCGGGCTCGCTGGGTTTTTCTAAAATTTGATGTAATACTATGCACGTACGTAGATGGATTATACAAAAGTTACTGTAAATCTACTTAGATATCTTGACCAGTACCTACATTAGTATAAAGTGAATCGGTAAGTTTAAATTTAGGAATTATGTATTCTCTCAGAAATTAATTTATTATTTATTAAGAAGCCACATTATCACCGACAATTATAGGCTACTAGCTTCTGCTTGTAAATTCGTCTGAGTGGAATAGTTACTTTGGGCTAACTAGCACGCAGCGGAAGGTTTTGAATCATTCTTCATTAGTGCTCCGCTCATATTGCTCTTACCATGATGATATATAGCCTATAGCCTTCTTCTATAAATGAGTTATCTAGCACTGAAATAATTTCAAATCAGAGCAGTAGTTCCTGAGATTGGCGCGTTCAAACAAACAAACAAAACATGTTTTTAAATAATATAATGAACGCTTACAAAATCAGATGTCAGTGAATAACAAAATCCATAAAAAGTAATTCAGATAATAAACTAGCACAAAATCCACATGCTCCTATTAAAACTAATAAAGTTTCTGAACAATAAGCTCATTTATAGCACAGAGTCTATGAATCTTAAATAAATGTGGCGCCGGGCTCGGTGTCAGGGTTACCACTCATATTTTATACCAAAGCATTGTTCGTTATTTCGGTGATTTATACTCTGCGAGAATAATAAAGTGGATCTTCATCTGAGCATCTAATCACGATTATGACTTAGCCCGGTCCAGAATATTCTTCTAGGTTAATCTATTTACGGTTCTCTCTTTCCAATCTCACACAAATGCCATCCTGAAATCTAAATTGCAACCTGCTTACTAATGTATATCTTAGTTGTATTCGGTGATCTTGATTTTATGTAATTAAAAGACAAAATATTGTTCGTGATTTCGTAATTCAACGATCAAAAGATCTTCTCAAAGAATATATATTCCTAGCCAGTGCAAGATTTCAATGTGTAAGTGACAAAGTATAACTAATTAAATAGGTGTTTAATAATAAAATCGACTTTACAGTCAAATATATGGAAATTTAAAAAAAGGCTGAATTATTATCCAATTTACATTGTCATTTTTTTAAATACTTTTATTTCCTTAAGAAAACTATGGCAACCCTAATAACAGCACACAGCATCAGTATTATTGTAGTGTCACCATTGTTCAATGTATAAAAAATAATAGAATATTGTAAAGATTCTGATATAGAGGATAGTGATTGTGTAGCTTTTAATATGAAAATTATGGTTTAAAAAAAACGTCGCTTTTTGCCTTTGGCTGTGTTTTTTTTTATTCTGCTAAAGTACATAATTAATTTTGATACTATTTTCACTATATAGTATATGTTCTGGAAAATTTACGTATGTATAATATATTATATGTATCATTACATAGTCTATACTAATATTATAAAGAGGTAAAGTTTGTGAGTTTGTGACGTTGTGACGTTGTAGGGGGTAATCTCAGGAACTACTGGTCCGATTTGAATAATTCTTTCACTGTTATATAGCTCTTTCATCGAGAATGGTTATAGGCTATATATCATCACGCTAAGACCAATAGGAGCGGAGCACAGATGAAAAATGTTTCAAAATCGGGATGTTTTTTCCTTTTGAGAACGCGAACGAAGTCGCGGGCAGAGGCTAGTATAATACAAAGTTCATTACCGCGTCTGTCTGTCTGTTCTCGATGAACTCAAAAACTACTGAAAGGATTTCCATGCGGTAATGACCAGTATATAAAGTGATTTACGAGGAAGGTTTAGCTATATAATTTTTCAAGAATTTTTATTATCAGGGCAGGTAAACGTCTGCCGGGTCTGCTAGTATATAATATCTGTATGATGTATATACCTAATAGACAAAAGTCGATTTATTTCAATAAAATCATAAGAAAAAATTTTCGGGCGCTTACATAGATTACACTAGCTAAATCATATAAGATATATTAAGTATTGTATTGTATTACGGAATTATACATTTTATAAATGCCTACAACAAAATCGACGGAAATAGGTCTTCCTCCGAAGGATTAGCAACAGTATTAATTTTTTTTAATAATCATTGTCTAATAAAATATTTTAATTAAGTTGGACATTTAATATACTTTAAAATTATCCATTACAGCACATCATTTCAACGTACATCTTGAGAAATATATCAGGTTAAAAATAACTCGCAACAAGAAAAAAAAAGTTATTTCCGTGAAAATTCTTACATTTCTTACCTAATTGCTATGATTTTAATGAACTGCAAATATCAAAGCGGCAAATAAAAATCGCGATCTTTTAAACTCTTATGACGTCACATCAAAACAATACACCCATGTGAAGCCGAGGCAGATCGCTAGTAATTAATAAAAACAAATAAAGAAATACTACTATAATATACTACCATAATTTTATATAAACATTTTAATTAACAGTTCAATGGCACAAACAAAGGAAGGGAACAACCGATGCAGTATAATAAATAAAGATTAATCAACTATCATATGAAACTATTTCCAGTAGAATCTCGTACAACCTACATTAAACCCCGGAGACCTTTGTTAATTTGAATAAATTAGTGCCATTACTCACGGTGGTGCTAAATGCGACATACCTAACACTGATGAACGATGCACATTACCTACCTACATGGTAATTCTACTTTATTTATTTTAATAGTATAAACTGATACAATTATTATAGAAAAGTACTCAAGCTATTTCTCGTTATTCATGAATTTTATGTAGATGTAATTCATAAAATAATTGAAAGACAGACACACGGCATAAATCGAAGACACTAAGAGCATGAAGGAAGTGGAGTTCATTATATGACATAGGTTAGAAAAGTCTAAAGGAGTCAAGGAAATCTTATTGGGTTTGTAAAATGGGAATACTTTTACATCGTACATATAAAATGATTACATATAGTGTTGAGTTAAATAGCATAAAATACGAGGAAGGAAAATTATCCAGTGGTCAAGCGTTGGGTCAAGCGTCAAGTTCGCGCTGAATAATTGATGACAAATCATACCAGTTTTGTCACAACGATTGGTGTTAATGCCACATAAACATTCACATTCAAGACAAACACTATTTAAAATCTTTGATACCAAAGTTTTCTAAAAAAAAAATCATAGAAATTTTCATCAATAAAAGTAAACTACGATTCAAAGAAAGAATTACTCATGTTAAAATTGGAAAAATTGACAGTTTTAAAAACATTACATTTAGACGGTACGCGAATACGTGAGACTAAATAAAGTAATAAAACTTTGATTCGCAATTTAAGTGAATCGTCCATCGACATCAATTGATTAAAACGAGTCCAATTTTCAATTTTACTACTGAGACTTGTGTGACATAAATCAGCGAATAACATCTTCTATCTATAAAGGTTTAATTTAAACGCTATCATATTATGTAAAACACATTTTTTTATTTTCATTAAATCTCCTATAATTAGCGCAATACAGAGTTTCAGGAATAAATTTGAAACGCAAAAACTGTAGATCATATCATGATATCATCCAAATACGGTTAGGGACCAAAGCAGTCGGTTTAAAATTGAATAATAAATCAACGCTTCTCTTACGCCGTAAATCAAAACGAACCATGTAATTAACAAAATGCAAAATGCTACTCTCTGTACCATCGGTAGCGACGTGAAGTACTTTCTCTTAAATATATAATACGTCATTACCATCTGCAGGCAATGCACCAGTAGTTGCAAAACGTTCGACCTTTCAGACTAGTCATTTACTTCTTATTTATTCCGAAATGTTTTGTAAAAACACATTCTCTGAAATTGAAACGATCGGGACCTTTGTTATGGTAAAAACAAATGCAAACCTCCTTTTAATGGATGTCGTATTGTGTGAGGTTTTGTAGAAAAAACATAGACCAATAGTTATAGTAATTGTTGATGGAAACAATGGACGATTCGTAGTACATTCCCATTTCTGGGGTCTCATGATCTTTTATCGATAGCTTTTCGTAAGATTGGTTCAAGAGAGACCTATAGTTCGCATTTATTTGTCGTAATCTTTTCATTATTAATTCAATTTGCTTTATTATTTAATGATTCAAAAAGAATTCGAGAAATCCTGAGTATAGTTTCATTACTTTATACCTTAACAAGATAATTTTGTTTCAATGACCTAGCAGCTGTATCAACTATTTACTAATCTATATAATATACTACTTGAATAATTAAAAATATTATTTAAGCACTTATTCTTAACAGAACTGAAATTACATACTTCTGATTTAAATATGCAGATATACGAATATCATCTGAAAAACAACAATAAACATACATTTAAGAATTAAATTTTAATATTAAGGACCATTTGGTAGAAAAGTTACATTTAGTTTTAACCTAACGTTTTGTGAGTGAGTCAGAATATATGCAACTGTTAGCAATAGATCTGGTTTGAAGATTTATATCTGACATATTAAGGCTTTGGTTCGAACCGTACTTATCAGTCAAAAAGTAACAGTATCAGTTATTAGATATATTTACTACTGAAAACGAGCTGATCTATAACCTGTGAATACTTGAAGGTATATTAAAAGACCTTGCTAAATAAATGCAGTTACTTAACTACCTCCAATTACGTAAACGGCAAATAGTTATTACTCAATAATTTTACATCGTATAACAGAACTTTCAAGGAACCTGTGAGTGAATAAGGTGGCCAAAGAAAACCAATGCTCGAATGTTAATTAATAATTATTTCATCACTTAGTGTAACGGTTAATGATATGGTATAATTTCTATTAACTCTTCGAGTATGATTGTTTTACTTACTAAGATTTACACATATCACTTTTACTCAAAAATTTACTTCATTGTGTTTAAATAATTTCAAAAGAAAGTACTCTGTATAAGTGCGATTTTCTAGGAAACTATATACGATTGATTGTTATGATTCTTGTATTGGGTTAATTTATATACAAAGTTTTAGTACATAAATCATGAAGGCACTATTTATATGTACACACATACTTAAAGATACAACCAATACGTGTAAAGTTGATCTTTAACAAAGTCGATAATTTTTTTTTGTTTTTTTTTTATATTCCTTTTTCTTTTTCACATATACTTACTTATAGAATTCACTATATATTCTCCTAAATATTTAAATAATATCTCATAATAAAATACCCAATGTTGTATTTTAGTCCTATACTTTTTGATTTCATATTGATGGCTCTCGACTCTTAAATAATCTCAATTCATACAGAAGCGATAATATACTAACGAAATGGTAGATATTAAAAATTCTTGCGTTCACATTTAATATTTTATCACTAGCGTTGTTAATTGAGGCCAGCTCTCTTATACTCTAGGCCCTTGCACCGTTAGCTCCCGTGCATCCGAGACTAGGCCAGAGGAAGTCTCAATTTGTACTAACACGATAATAGTGCCGTTTCCTCATCGAGATCTTCCAAGCCCGTATCGTATACTTTGCGATTCATCTTATGTGAATTACAAATCATTATTAACCGGTTTCACAGAAAGAGGTTCTCAGTTCCATTGTATTCTTATTGAATATTTGTTACCTCAAAACTACGTCTTTTATACACAGATCTGGAAAGTTCTGTTTTTATTACAAACGGAATATTCTCAAATGAGACCCCATTTGAATTCCGCCAACATTAGGGTTTGGATTTCTAACATAATCAAGGGAACACCTCAAAATCGAAAAGAGAATATATAATGATTTAAATATTGGTTAGTTTATCACAATCTAAGACTAATGAATTACCGAACTATGGTATAGGATGTTCTGGTGTATTTTTGGAGTAGGTTTCCTTGAAGTCGGTCTTATTTCTTATTAAAATTTTATTATTCATATACAATATAATGTAAATTGAACCATGCTGAGTCACTTCTCTTATACCCTATTTCATTGTAATTTTATAAATAATGTATGGTCATAATCAATATTGGCATTATAATTATGATATTTTAAATGTATGTTCAAACGTTTTTCGATGCATTTGAGTAACGCTGTAGGTCAGAAGGGCATTGACAGCTTCACGGGTTTTAGTATCGAGCGCAGAAGGCACTCAGCTGTAATGGCAAAAGGCAACTGGCGCAAGTGTATCGAAGTAATCAAACCTTGATGTGGGCTGTTGACATGTAAACAGTTTCGAGAAATGAATCTAATTATTCACTTGATCAACTGTACAAACATATGTTGCATATATGCGTATACTGTGATACATATTTAACTTTTTCAAGATTTTATATACAAATCACATTATTTGTATTTCTGTCTATCTCGGGTTATATAATAGGTTTGCTGTAATTGTTTTAAAATACCTAGTGTATTTTATTCTTGAAATATGTAGTATTTTTATAATTATATTTAAAATTCACTGACCACTGGCGGTTGTAATAAATCGATATATGTATAGTAATTAAATTAAACTGATTTTAACGCGACTTTTCCCGACGCATAGAAATTCAGAGAATTTTTAGGCTACAATTTTTACGCTTATGCGTAGGTGGTAAGTATTAATAGTAACATTTAAAACTAAATTAACAGTGCATTTCGGATTAAAGTAACCAACCACCACTGACTTACAACTTAAAAAATAGATAACAGATTCTTCCCTTGAAATTATGAAGCTATTTTCAAAAGATCGAGAGATCACGTATAACAATTAAATAATGAAGATATTTGTATTTATTTTCTGGAGCAATATGTTTTTAAGACAATCTTTTCATTCATAGCAAAAATTATAAAAACTCTTCATTTCTACCTCGTTGACAGTTTTATGATAGCAAAACAGGAGGTACGCGAAATGCGTAAGAGAGTTTATAGAATATCTGCGAAACGTCAAATCCTTATTTATAAGGTATTGTTGGAAAGGTATTCTTTCACGGTGTGATGTTACTCATCGTTCGAGACTTCTTTTAAGCCAAAGACCCCATCTCTCATTACATTAAAAAGCTCGATCATGTTACAATCTATTAAAAATATTTATCTGAAGCTAAACATGTTTTCATCAGCAATACGCTATTCGGGTCGAATAGTTAAATTTCCACGCATGCGCATACAAACATACGGCACACATGGTGTATTATTCAATGAAACACAGAGAAATAAACAAAATAACACACAGATTTCCGGTGATATAGTATGCGACGTAACGCCCTGGTTTCGAATCAATAACATCTTACATATGTAGACCAACAGTTAGTCAAATTCTCTTTAAGATTATTGAGATTATTTAATAGTTATTAAACTATAGCTGAATTTTGTAAAATACCGCCAGATCTAAATACTAGAAACTGGGACAAACTGGTGGTCCCATATTTCAGGCACTGTAAAACCGGTAACATTTTTTTAGGTGTTAGGTTTTACAACAAAGTCCCGAAGCTTATTACCGAATTGCCGGACTGTATATTTAAGTGCCATGTCAAGCGGGTTTTTGATGTTAAAAAGATATTATAGAGTCTTTCAATTTGTGAACGAAGGAAATTGACGGAATTGACACCTCTTTCTGTGCATCCAATAAAGATGATTGTGACGCTAATGTATTACATATGTATATATATGTATGTTACAAAGATAAATCAGATCGAATATCTTACCGGTTGTTTTGCCGGACAGGGTTGTTTTTCCGAACCGGTGGTAGTTTTGACGTAGCCTTCTTAGGACCTAAATCGAATAAAGTATTTTTGATTTTGAGACAAATATTAGACCGCGTTAACATTTTTTATTATTAACTATTAGGTACAAGATAATGCACGGTACATCTCCTTTGTTACTTTGACTGATATTTGTTTTAAATAACGCAAATTGTCGAGAGTGTATATTTTTTATTAAAGTATAACCCTGAAGTAGGAGTTCCAGTACGGTTAGCGGTTCCTAGAGGATTAATATTTTGACAGATCGTTTTTTTTTTACCACAAAGAGAAATAAGATAGTATTTATATTTTACTAGCTGCTGGTCCCGGCTTCGCCCGCATGTACTAACACAGATATGCGACCATGTAATAAAACAAAATGGCAATAGAATATCAATCCGTCACAGTTTCTTTGCTAGATAAGAAATAAGTGTAAATCCGTGATACTCACATGCCGGTACTTGGTGTCGCACGAGTTATTATTTATATGAGTAACTAGCCTCTGCCCGCGACTTCGTTCGCGTGGAATAGACACACTAACACGCAGCAGTTCTCAAAAGGAAAATACATACCGATTTTGAAACATTTTTCACCTATGTTCCGCTCCTATTTGTCTTAGCGTGATGATATATAGCCTATAACCATTCTCGACGAATAAGCTATATAACACTGAAATAATTATTCAAATCGGACCAGTAGTTCCTGAGATTACTTCCTACAACGTCACAACATCACAACGTCACAAACTCACAAACTTTACCTCTTTATAATATCATTATTATATTATAGTATAGAAGTATAGATTAGCTTAATTTAGCTTAGACAGATTCCCGGTGTTGCATACAAGGCAATAGCCCAAGCCGAGGTACGGCCAACCTGGCACCCTTGAGCTTGTTGCCAAGCGGAGAAATGCCTTAAGCGCTCGCCCTAGTAGTCCGGTGAAGCTGTGAAAGCCTGTCAGGTCAATAGCGTAGTCAGTTCGAAATAAAATAAAAAAACTACATATATACTTTTGAAGATCTTTCTTTTGGCTTCTGTCTCACACACTCGCTTCCTTTTTTGTACGCAGATTTCTTAACCTAAATATTTCCTTACAATTTTGCTCACGTTTCCTCTCACACATAATATCCTAATAATTATAAAAACAAGAGAAAAAGAATTACTCAAACAGGTGCATCTGTGCTGAAGTGAATGCTTATAATACATTCGGAAACTGATTCTAATTTTGTTTCTTATGACATAGGAGGCAAATAACAGGTGGGTCATCTGATGTTAAGTGATCACCACCGTCTATAGACATGTGTTGGGAGAGAGACACGGGGAAGAGAAGAAAGGGAGGGACGTGGGCCTCCGGTGCTCTCACTGACCCAACGATACGCAACAATGCAAGCACTGTTACTTCACGTCGGTTTTCTGTGAGAGGGTGGTCCTACACGAGGCGAGCCGACCCATTCATGCGTAAACCAGTCATAGCATCAGCGTGGCTCTACCACCTACAGAATTTATATAGCTAGATTCCAAATTTGTAACGTCATAAAGCGATCTCGATCAAGAGATAAAAGAAAAATCGCCATTCGTAATAATCTTTCAAGGTAACGTAATAACTTAAGTCCCTACATTTCGTAACAGTGAACCACAAAACCTCAGACCGATTGAGAAAGATAACGGTGTATGAAACCGCTGTCGGGGCCGGAGTCCGGGTGTCGCAACCCGAGATGTGGCATCTGCTCTTTTTTGCCCTAACCCGCGCCACGCGCCTCCAAATTGGACTCTGGTAACCATTCGATGTTATTTCTCAGTACAATCCGATTAAGTGTGTAAACATAAAAAAGCGTGACTGTCGTGGTACCCTTCATTGGAACAAAATTCCTTTCGTAGTATATTATTATTGATAAACGTATATATTATTGGTTAACAAATACAAATAAATTTTGAGGTGTAAGGGGTGTCGAGTAAGATCTTAAGACTTGAGACACCCGAGCCAACCTCACCTGCACGTGGTGCACCCTGCTGATCAACGAACGAGGCAATGGCGATAGCGGGGTGGTAGGGTTTTACAACCCGAATGGGTCGCAACCACCATGTACATGGCGAAAAAGCCCGTCATAGTGACTCGCTTTTGCGCGTCGCGTTTCGGGATCAGCCTATGCATATCCAGTACCAGACGACTTTCGTCATTATGGCCGGCATGACAGCGGCGACTGAGGATGGATGATCTGTCTCTCGGTGGTCGCCACTGTTTTTGGATTGTACTATGCTTACCATCAGGTATAGTGCAGTCACTTTGTCGTGCTTCAATAAAAATAAAAAATAAATAAATGAATTACTAACCTCTAAAAGCAGCAAAATGAAACGCAGAAATCTATACTAATATTATAATATATATAAAGAGGTAAAGTTTGTGACGTTGTGATGTTGTGACGTTGTAGGGAGTAATCTCAGGAACTACTGGACCGATTTGAATAATTCTTTCATTGTTATATAGATTATTCATCGATAATGGTTATAGGCAATATATCATTACGCTAAAACCAATAGGAGCGGATCACGGATGAAAAATGTTTCAAAATTGGGATGTTTCTCCTTTTGTGAACTGCTGCGTGTCAGTGTATCTATTCCACGCGTACGAAGTCGCGGGCAGAGGCTAGTAACTAATAAATTTAAGGAATAGTAGGAAATTTCATCTTCTATACATATAATAATAAAGTAAATGTAACATGTCTGCACTTTTTCGATTTTCGTGAAAAAAATTGTTGCAGGTGGCTAGGAATACGTAATAAAATTCTTCTATTATTGGTTTCAGCACGAATAGGTCGGCTCGCTCGGGGTAGTACCACACTCTCACAGAAAACCGACATGAAGTAATAGTGCTTACATTGTTGCGTTTCGATCGGTCAGTGAGAGCGCCGGAGGCTCAGCTTCCTTTCTCTCCCCACCCCTTTTTCTCCCTCCCTCCACCTCCACTCCCCATCTCATTTTCGCAAAAACACAGGCTGGCAACGCACTTGCAATTCCTTTGGTGTTACTTGTGTTTATGGACGGCGGTGATCGCTTAGAATCAGGTGACCCGCCTGTTCACTTGCCTTCTATATGACATAAAAAAAAAACGTTTCAATCATTTTTAGAAATGTATATTTGTATGAACATGCATCGCAATGAACGCAGTACTTTAGCAGAGAGGCAAGTTCAACCAAACAGACAGACAGTCAGTTTAAAAAATAATTGAAATGTATTTTATAGACGCCTGTAAATTTTTTTATTACAAAAATACAAACGCGTATGAAACAAATGTAATGCAAATTGGAATACATATTGATTTGAAATATGAGAACGTCTAAAATTTCTTGTGAATTTGGATCGAAAATATATGGCAAAATATTTTCATGCGATTATATTATAGGTTAATAAAAAATATATTCGTATTAATAACTAATAGATTTACCTTCTTATTATATGTATAGGTAGAGTTTACTCATTTTCATATAATGCGTATGGTTACCCTACATTACGGAGAAAAGTTATTGTGCATTGACACGGGTCTTGTTTTTGTGTGAAGTGTTGCAGTTTGTTTGTTGGTTTTCCTAACGCCCCGCGTTTTAACGCGTTACGTTTCACGTGCATTCACTAACTAACATAATTGTAATGGTATTTTTTATGATATGGCCACATTTACCGCGCCAATATATTATGTGTTTCAAATGAATAAAAGAGACAGCTTATAGACGTCTATGGAAATAAATACAAAGCAATTATTTAGCAAAGGTTGAAATATTTTTTAAGATCTATGTTACTTTATTACCGTTTTTAATCTTTTAAAATGCCGTTCTGTAAATGGGTAATATGGAGAGTAATGTTAATAATTTTAATATACAGATAATAAGGTATAAATAACTCACACTATAATATAATATATAAAGAAATCTAAAAGACGAGACAGGTATTTCATTGTATTGATTTTTGACTTCTATCGGCAGTAAAACCCTAAGTAATGCTAGACTGACTTATTAATATTTTCTATGAGGATTTTGAGGCATTTAGCAATTTCTAATAAATATGTATGTTCCAAATTTCTCGTACAATATACACGACATATATAATTTAAAATGCGATAAAACTCACTGCATATAATTTAAAATAGTTGGTATAGGAGTAGTTTATTAGTATAAAAAATCTTGAAATTATAAATGTACCTTCTGCTTCGCATCTTGTAGTTAAAATTTCACAGATAATAAAATCCGTATATAATGTTTATTGGGAATGACATAAAAATGTTTCACAGATTGCGGCAACATTCATGAGATATTTACGAACGACATTCTCGACAGTTTCAATAAAGTTGTCAATATTATAGAGATAATCTAACGCAAATAAGATTTTTTTCCATTACTAGGTCATTTGACACCCAACGCGAATTATAAACGAGTGCAGTGTTACAACATTACGACATAGTCTGTATTCGCATAATCTGTTTACTATGTAAGCTTGATCTACTACAGTACGCATCGGAAGTTTACAACAGACTTTCAATCGTAAACACAGATTGAATCTATTTTTGTCACTAATATGAAAATGTCTACGGTGTGTGCTTAAAATTAAGGTTTTCAAAGTTTACTTTAATTACAGCTTTTAATAGAATATACGAAGTATATTTTTGTCAAAAATAAACTTTATTAACATACATATATGTCGCAGATTAAAAATTCTTAACTTAATGTATTTTTGGACATTAAAGTAAAAGGGAGTACATATTTGTAATAAAAGTTTTAATAGATATTGGACTTACATTGCAGATATATTCATATTATCTTATAACATAATATAATAAAAACTAAAGTATAATTAAAATGACATAAAGTTTGTCTATTTATTAGAGGTAATCTACAGAATAACGGATCCGATTCCAAAAAAAAAAATTCTGTAATAAATAGTTACGTCATCACTGAGTGTAACATATATTATGTTTTTTTTTTATTGTTTTTTTTTTTATATTGAAAATTACATGTACGAATTTTTAGACATGTGAAAAAAAATCTGACTAAGGACTACAATTAAATTGCACCTGGTTCAATGAACAGGCAGGTGCGTGTAATTATACAACGATACAGATAAAAAGCCGAAAATATATTATTTGCACCTGGCAACACAAAATACCCAGACGGACAATGCAAGTTTTAAATTTAGAACCGCTTCCCCATCTGACATCTTGAACGATCCAAACTTAGAACTCGGGTATTTTTGTTTGAGAACTCCTTTTTCATTACAACTTGTACTTTGAAAATGTAAGTTTTGATATTTGACTTGGATACGATTGATGCTTTATTTAAAACTCGATAAAACATATATTACCGGTTCGTAAAAGTTAGTCCAATCAGAGATACATTTGCATTCCTATCCGAACAAACAACAACTATAGTTTACCGATTCCAATTCCAGTTATAATTAATAACTGTGTCCGTTTCCTGTTTTCCTGATATCTAACACAAAACAACCCTGTTGTTTCTATTTTTTTATTAATTCGTTCCGTTGATGAATTTACGATACGATACTCTAAAGTATCTGTATCCTAATTAAAGTAGCATATTTAAAATCCCATACAAACACATAAACACACGATATTTATTTAAATAAATTATGTAAACATTATCGCAGACTCAAACATAGTATATACTATATATATAATAAGAATGTAAAACGTCTCTGACCAGATTAGGCCCCCCTCGGTAGCTGCTCAAGCTTAGGTCCGTTCACTCGGCGGGGAGCCCTTGAGTACGCTGCTCACGCGATACAGTGACACAAAACCTTACATCATTGCTACAACAACACACACATCACCTATACTCACGTACACGCCTACACGCTTACACGCTGTTTTTCTTTTTCAGAGAAATAAACGACAAGGAGTTCTACCCTTATTTTTTTTTATCCTATCCTATCCTATATGGTTTGGAGGAATTTATCGGACACAAAATACATATAGGAGTTGTTGAGGCACTTATGCTTGGTACACATGCATGTTTCAATAACTTATATACGTACATCTAGATAGCTTAGGTTAGGTTATCTCAGATAGGTCGCGATTTTTGCATAAAACAGGCGACGGCTCAAGCCGAGGTGTGCCGTGCACCCTTGAGTTAGTCGCTCAAACATCCCAAATCGGCTGAGTGCCTTCAGCGCTCGCCTCAATAGTTCGGTGATGCTGTAAAGACCTTTCCAGGTCAACAGCGTTTTCATTTCGAAAAAAATAAATAACGTCTCTATACTTTTAAGATTTTTCTGGAAAAAAAAATATTGTAGGTGTCTAGGTTTAAGTAATGATATACACTTCAATCATTTTTACAAATGTATGTCTGTCTGTTGGTTTGTTTGGACACGAATCACTGCTAAAGTACTACTTTTACGATAAAACCTCACCAAGAAAATCATAAAGCATATCCTCGAGTAACATTTAGTCTTAGTTTCATTAAAAATCGGTTCACAATGTCAAAAGTTATTGCCATTTTATTGACGAAACGACTTCAGTACGACGAGATTAACTAACTGATGTTTTGAGAAGCACGGCGTATCCCGAGAGTCAGATGATATTATTAATCACTATTTTCCACTTGAACAACTTGAACTAATTGGGTGGATAAAAATTGACGCATAAATAGTTCATACAAGTTCCAACAATTCAACTGCACTACAATTGATATGATCGGTTGACTATTAACTAGTAAAAACATAAACTTTTGTAAATTTTTGTAGTGGTAAAGCCACGCTGAAATTATAACTTCAGGTTTCATGCGTGAATAGGTCGGCTCGTCCGAGGTAGCACCACTCTCTCACAGAAAACCGACGTGCTGTAACAGTGCTTGCATTGTTGCGTTTCGTTCGGTCATTGAGAGCGCCGGAGACCCATTTCCCCTCCCCTCTCCTCTCCCTTCCCCTCTCCCTTTGTCTCCATTCTCCCAAACGCAGGCTGGCAACGCACTAGCGACTCCTCTGGGGTTGATAGTGTCTATGGACGGCAGTCATCGTTTAACAACAGGTGATCCACATGTTCCTTTGCCTCCTATGTGATATAAAAAAAAAACAATCAAACACACATTCACACTGATAATATTATTAGTTTATTTATTATACAGAGAATCCACAACATAACCATACATGCTACAACGTACATGAAGGTGGGTTTTTGGCGAGATCTTGGAATGTCATCTAGTGATATTTATATAGTTAAAGCAAACAATATTTTTAGTATAGATAATATTTGGCCGACTACGTCTTGTAATAGCCCATATGGCACAATATCCTCCAACGGTCATTTTAATTCGAAACGCTCGCGTACATTATTTATTACCATTTGCTAGACATTGACATCACATTGAGCTCGTAATAAATACCGTTGCCCACTTGTTGTATATTACTCCCATTTAGATTCTATACGCCAAGGCCAGCAGACAGGCGTGAGCCGTATACATGACACCATTTAGGTATGATTTTAATAAATATGAATTTCATGAATATCATCGATCTAGTAATGGCTAGTAAGAATTAAAAAATATGATCATCAGTTAGCACTGGCAAATGTACGCGATTACTTACACAGTATACAACTATGTATAAAAAAATTGATATATATATATATATAATATATGTCAAGATTTTTTATAAATCAGTTGAAATATAGCAATAAATGTTGGAAGTATCAGAAAACAAAAACAAAGGGGGCTTCGTCGAAAACGATGACCAATTCCATTCAGATATAACAAAACTAAATCGAGATAATAAACGACGCAGGTGAACTCGCAGGAATTAGATAGTATATATACATATAACTTAACAGCAATTACATATTGCATAGCGCAAACAACCGGCGAGATACAATAATTGTTTTTTTTCGAACTGACTGCGCTATATTGCAAGCTAGCAAGGTGTTAATAGCTTCACCGGACTACGAACTACACAAAATATAATGTTGTAGTATATTGGAGTTTACGAATTTCATATAATATATTTACACCAAAGTCTATTTTTATTTATAATTAATTAGCCTTTTCCCGAGACTTTGTTCGCATGGAATATTTACTTTGGGCTAATAGGCTAATAAGGCACATAGCGGAAATTCACAAATGGAAAAAAACCCGATTTTGAAACATTCTTCATTGGTGCTTCGCTCCTATTTGTCTTAGTGTGATGAAATAGAGCCTATAACCATCCTCGATAAATGAGCTATATAACATTGAAATAATTTCTTCAAATCGGACAAGTAGTTCCTGAGATTACCTCCTACAACGTCACAAACTCAAAAACATTACCTCTTTATTATATTATTAGTTGATAAAGGTATTCTATGCCCATTTTTGTGCCGCTGACAAAAATACATGATAATCGGTAATTAGGTGTAGAACCGTAAGAAAATTTCGCATTCATAAAATTAGTTAGGGTGGAAAGGCTAATTCACCAGCGTGCGAAAACTGTCAATCGTTTGTTAATTGACTGCCTTTCCACCGTCAATAACAGGCAAGACAATTCAGCAATAAGTACATACAGGCACAGATGACAAAAACAAGAGAATAAACATTATATTCAGTTTTTATCATAACATGTAATTCTACAGGAAGCTCGATTAGTCTCTTCACAGTGTACCAGTATAATATCACTTCCTACAGTAGTGCTGCAGTGCTCCAAATGACACTGACATACCATGTTACAATAAACATGATAATTTTTCAGTCACTAAGCGGAATAACCACCTACGCTACTATAGTCCTCCTGTATATCGCAACATTACAGTTCCAGTGATAGCGGATAATGTTTATTTATTGACTTCCAAATCATGGTTTCAATTTGGTTGTATTTTTTGAAGTGAAAACTTCTTTAGACGCGCCGAGCGGTATTTTTGGCAGGCGACAAATTTATAATTTCGCGCCATGACACGTTAGTAAACATGACCGATTGTATTGAGTTTGCGTCAGTCTATTGTTCTCTATCCTTTAATTAATATCTATTTCTGTACATTTATATACACCGTGTGTTCAAAATTTCATGGCGATTGGTTAAGTAGTTAAGCGTAAAAAAAACTAATATTAGCAGTTATAACATTAGTTAGGATGTATATATTTTAAACACTTTTATTATAGTCTCGTTGGAAATAATTTGCTTCTGTAATATTAACCCTCATTATTCATCCGCAAATGACGGGCTCTTTCAATATTACAAAACGTAGTTCGTAACTTTAATGAATAAGCTAGAACATTAGTTTAACATTCACTTTTGCTCGTCGGAGTTACCTGCCATAAATGTATGCAATCATTAATGTTATGTTACAGAATAATCATATATACATTTATTGTATTTACGAAATCCGTTTTTACTGCAATATCTGATCCCTTGTTTCTTTGTTTCCAGTTTTTTGTATAACGATTTTTTACGACTATTACCGTTTAATGTAGTACCGTTTTATATTTGTATTTAATTACATATGTTTTACCGATAATGGCTTACTTGATAGCGTTAGAACATCGCATCCATAGGCGTAGTTTCGAACCCTTGAGGAAGAGTTTAGAGCTTTCGGTGAAGGAAAACAACGTGATGAGACCAGAATGTTGTGGTAAAGCTTTTCTAAGTCCGCTTGGCTAGTTACTACACTTATATGAATCCCCTCCCCATTATATTATCTGTCTGTCCTGTTGGCCTGTTTCGGCAATTCTTCTTGAGACAAACCCCTCTAACTTTACCGTGTTTAACATCTTAAATAACATCGTCACTTAACATCTACTGAAGTTGTGGTCAAGCGCTAAAACTGATAAAATTAAAAAAATAAATTTAAGATATCATATCTACCAAGTTATTCTAAAAATTATCTCAACGAGACTGCAAACAAACTGATGAATCATTTTATATACATATATTTTTTATTTACATCCACACGAGCTTATCGCTATAAGCTCACACTGAAATCACTGGGGATTTTTATTATTAACCATACATTGTTTATTTGCCATCGCTTCCGCTGATACTGCGGCCCGACCTTTACCCGACCGTTGCGTGGCTTATGAAGTGAATAGAGGTGAAATGTATTATCACGATTTTATAAACGCGAAGTTACGCTATATTTCGCGAATGCATCATCAGTTTTCATGTAACAGTTAACACATTTTCGGGGGCGATAACAAAGCGTAGAGGAAATATTTGAATAGAATGGACGCATTAGAAGGAAAGCCAAAAAGGGGAAAAAATATTCTGTTTCATTTCTTCTTTCATACGGTCTTTTGTAAATGTTGTAGCAATATTGGACAATACCTATAATATAAAAATGAGTCGCTGAATGTGTCGCTAAGCTCAAATCTCAAGAACAGATGAACCGATTTCGCTAATTACCTTTTTGTTGTGTTTGTTATTGTCAGGAGAAGGTTCTAATGCAAAAAGCGCATATTTTAATATACTTAAGGCGGAACGGAGTCCGTGGGCACTGCTAGTTCAATATAAACATACCATTTCACGTCTAATTTTTTAATTACTAGCCTCTGCCCGCGACTTCGTTCGCGTGGAATAAATACATACAAATACACAGACACGACCACGCAGCAGTTCTCAAAAGGAAAAAACATCCTGATTTTGAAACATTTTTCATCTGTGCTTCGCTCCTATTGGTCTTACCCTGATGACAGCCTATAACCATTCTCGATGAATGACCTATATAACATTGAAAGAATTATTCAAATCGGACCAGTACTTCCTGAGATTACCCCCTACAACGTCAAAACATCACAACGTCACAAACTCACAAACTTTACCTCTTTATAATATTAGTATAGATAGATGACTTACTCAAACAAGTTTTGATATTTAAAGATAACTTGAGAAAATTATATCACTGACAAGAGATTCTTCAATTCGGTTCCATTTATTCCAAAACTAGCGCCTCGTCCCGATTTTGTACGAGTGCAAACTGTGCCTTATATTCTTTAAAGGTTTACGGTTATGTTATTTGGAACTTATGCCCATCGCAATTAATGTATTTGATTAGATAGAGGTTAATACTCTATTGAAAAAAAAGTAGCAAACAACCGACTATCTATATATATAATAAAAACAGAAATCTAACGCGTCTGTAGTTTTTAGCTTTTTGTAAAAAAAATCTTGCATGTGTCTTGGAGTAAGTAATACATATATACATTTTAAACAATTTTCGAAATGCCTGCCTGTCCGTCTGTTGGTTTGAACACGCGTCACTACGAAGAAATTCATAAAGCATGTTCCTCGAGAAACACTTAAGTCTTTATTTAATTGAAATCGATTGACTCTATAAAATGTTATTGTACTATTAATGACGACTTGGCGTAAGTACGAAAGAAAAGTAGATATGTAAATGGACTTAAACTTTTACATAATTTTATTAATCAATGTTTTTTAGATTAGTTTCGACGTGAACAGCGTTTCGGGCACAGCAAGTACACACTTAATAATAAACAAAAACAAACAATAAGCAAAAATTAATTGTCAAATGTATGTATTACTTCAAAACATGCAACTAAGGTAGTTCGGTAAAGCTGTTAAAACCTTACTATGTCAATAGCATAGTCAGTTCGAGAAAAAATATTAATACATTCAGGAGACTTCATTAATCGCTGATTTATAGATACGGTTTCACGCGAAGTCACAAACACAACTAGTTTTTTTAATAATAATATATGAAAATCGACCGTCTTAAAACTTCTGTTCCACGAGTGCCAAATAAACCGTTAAACATATACGAGTTTACATGCGTACAAAATTACAAATCAAGTTTTATGATTTTAATATCTCGAGAACGTGGTACGTGGGTAACAATTAATTATACAATTTATCATCGGTGATATAGTTTAAAACTAATATCTCATTGAAAACATCGTAAACGAACGCAGACTAGATCAATGAACGGTGTTTATTTCTGTAACAACCTGATAGACCTATGTTTACTCATTAAATTATATCAAGAGATGTTGGCCGCCAGCCAACGAGCGTACGAAGGGTTTCGCAAGTCCGCTCCTACATTCGATTTCCGGACGAGTATTTTGCTTCGGATCAACTAAGTAAGCTCGTTTACTGTTTTCAGAACTGTACGGCTCAGTAAAATTAAACATTAAAAAATTCCAAGTAAACTGGATCTTCGTGGAAACGTTTATATTTATTAATATCTGTAATATGGTTACTTATAAAGTGCATTTAACTTGAAAATTTGGTTATTTTTAATATTCGCCGGAAGAAAGGGATTAGGTCGTTATAACTATACTAGACGTTTCTTTAAGTATATTTAGTTAGGTACCTACCTACTCTTAGATTCAATTTCAATCTATACTGTACATTTCCTATTCGATTCTGAAGAGTGCCCTCGAATAAGTTCAAATAGAATATTCCAAATCCGTTTACAAACAACAAAGTTCTAACTAAATAAAGATAGTTCTAATGTAACCGAATTGAGGACCCCTTTTGGCATTCAGTTAAAAATTACATATGACACGAAATATATATAAGAGTTGTTGGGGTATGTACGCTTTGTTTATATACATATGCACACACACACACACACACACACACACACACTCACACTCACACTCACACATACACGCACGCACGCACGCACGTACGCACGCACGCACGCACGCACGCACGCACACACACACACACACACACACACACACACAAAATCCCACATACGCTGGAGATAATACAAGAACATTTATTTACCTATTAACATTATATAAAATTAACGTTTTTTTTTTTAAATAGATCATTAAAGTTTTATTTTGATGTACTTTATCCATTAAGTAAGCCGCTTACGTCAATAACACGATATAAATGTTGCAACTTAGTTTTAGTTAATTATCGGCCACACGGGAATTAGTTTTTCGTTCAGAGATATACAGTTTATTATTATGCGCTTAATTATCATTTTTGTTAAATAAAGATTTTCTTATTTTTTATTTCTTAGGTCCAGGTTTCCTCACTAGGATTTCTTTAACGTCAACGCATAGAACTAAGAATTTAAATTAGTAAACGTACGCGAATTACATTAAATTATGGTAGATGCCCGGGGTTCAAACCTTCGAATATCGAATTGACCTTCCACCGGTAAAACCACGACTTATAATTTAATAGTATGTATGTATAACTAACTTCTCCAGTCTTTAGATTCCGTTGTTGTGATTGACACACTTCACAAACGATGTAAAGTTAATAGTGTCTCGATCTACTTACAATTAACCTAAGAAATGACGAGAACAGTCCTCGCACATTTCTTTGACCGCTCTGAATGCGCAGAACACAAATATAGGTATGAATACGTATTATAATACTATGTGTATGACATAGCGACAATTAAAGGTAAAATAAATATGAATTTTCGATTCCTATAAGTAATAAACTTTTAACATTGTTTTGTAATGTGCAAATCTATACTAATAATATAAAGAGGTAAAGTTTGTGACTTTTTTTTTTAACTTTATTTTTGACAATTAATCTTTCAGATTATTACTGCCATCGTCACGTAGTCGATAATATTACAAGCGTCGTGCAATCACTTCAATATTGCGTCGTGTGAGTCAATATTCTAACAAGATGGTGGATCCCTTGTTAGAACCTGCTAGGGAGTTTTTGTGGCATCTCAGAATTTCATGCTCCGTGGTATTATTTTCTATTCTCTTCACTTATGCACAATAAACTAACTAGATTACGTAAAACTCCATCAAATTTACAAAATATAGAGTCCAATAACACAAGATTATGAATAAAATATAAAATCCACTACATGACAGACTAAAATCCCGCCAAAAACTCCTTGTGACGTTGTAAGGTTATATATATCATCACGCTAAGACCAATAGGAGCGGAGCACAGATGAATAATGTTTCAAAATCGGGATGGTTTTTCCTTTAGAGAGCTTCTGCTGCGTGTTAGTGTTAGCACAAAGTAAGTACTATTACTACGCGGACGAAGTCACGGGCAGGGACTAGTAATATCATAAAGATGTAAAGTTTGTGAGTTTGTAACGTTGTAGGGGGTAATCTCAAGAACTACTGGTCCAGTTTAAATAAATCTTTCAGTATTATGTAGCTCATTTGTCGAGGACGGTCATAGGCTATGTATCATTACGCTAAGACCAATAGAATCCGAGCATAATGAAAAATGTTTCAAAATCGGGTTTCTTTTCCTCTTGAGAACTTCCACGGCGTGTTAGCGTTAGCCCAAAGTAACTATTAACCGCGAACGAAGTCACTGCCAGAGGCTAGTCTATAATATTCAGAACAGTCAACAAGATTGACATACATAATACACTCACTACATGTGATTAATTTATAAAATCCAGTAGAAAAAATTACATTTACAAAAAAAAATTCTGGCAATAAAAAAACGAAGGTATATTAAATACTTGAGATAAACATTTCCACGATAGTATTATCTAAGATATTACCGACAGTAATTGCAACAGCACATAGGCATTAGTTCATTATGCTTAAACAACCTTGTATATTTAAAACATATGATGATGAAATATGATATACGTGTTCTAAGTTTTGAAGGTAATTAATTATTGCTCATTAAAAAATAAAATATATTCACACAGTATATATGTACCTCTAATTGAAACCATACAATTGTTAACGGTAGATTAAGAAATTCCCAACTATCTTGCTATATAGTTTTACGCTTAATTTAGTAAAAATGTGCATACTATATGCAATACTAATTCGCCGTGCGGACGTTGTCCTGCCTTATTAATAAAACGAATCCTAGAGTCAACCGCAGCGCCACCTACCGAGTCCAATTGTGAATCTAAACCATTGTAAGTGGTAGAGCCACGCTGAAACTATTATTGGTTTCAGCATGAATGGGTTGGCTCGTCCGGGGTAGCACCACCCGACGTACAGAAAACCGACGTGAACTAACAATGCGTAACAAATGCGTTTCGTTCGGTCAGTGAGAGCGCCGGAGACCAATCTCACCTCCCCACTCCTCTCCCTTTCTCTACATTCCCTCAGACACAGACTGGTAACGCATTTGCGACTCCTCTGGGATTGCTAGTGTCTATGAACGGCGGTGATCGCTTATCAACAGGTCACCCGCAGTTTGTTTGCCCCCTATATGATATTAAAAAAAATCTCGAACACACTGGAACACGCATACAAAATTTCATCAAAATCGATCCACACACGTACAGAAGAAATTTATATGTCTATACTAACATTATAAAAAGGTAAAGTTTGTGACGTTGTAACGTTGTAGGGGGTAATCTCAGGAACTACTGGTCCGATTTGATAAATTCTTTCTGTGTAATGTAGCTCATTTATAGAGCAAGGTTACAGGCTGTATATCATCAGGCTATGAGCAATAGAAGCGATGCCCTAATGAAAAACGGTACAAAATGGAGTTTTTTCTTACTCTTGAAAGCTCCCGCTGCGTATTAGAGTTAGCGCAAAGTAAATATTTTACGCGAACGGAGACGCAGGCAGAAGCTAGTATTTAAATAAAACATATATTTGATGTTTTGAACGCATTCTTTTTATACGTACTACACATTTTATACATCAGTGATGTGTTTCTTGGCCGTGAAAAAATGGGGCAAGCGATGTCGCGTACATATATTTTTCTTTAGTACATAACGTATACTATTACGGTAATAAAAGACGAAGATGAAGTCGCGAGTACCAACAAATTAATAAATGAAGTCGCTGTGAATCAAACCCGACTTGCGTTGATCATAACGACATTCATAAGTGGTCGAATCGGTTATAAGTGGTTAAAGTCCAAGCTTTTTGATATTCGTCCCCAAAAGACTTAGCAAGATGAAATCATTCAATTAATATATACTATATCTCTCACACATTTATCAGTTTGCATACGTGGTACAGCCACGCTGAAGCTATTATTGGTTTCTGTATGAATGAGTCGACTCGCCCGGGGTAGTATCACCCGACCCACAGAAACACCGACGAGCAGTAACAGTGCTTGCACAGTGTACATTCTGTGATAGTGCGGATGAAACCCCCAAACACCACTTGTGTGAATATAATCCACTGAAGGCTACACGAAACCGGATTCTGGGGAAGAATGTTTTGCTCCCGGATGAGGTATAGATGCTCTCAACCAAAAATGTTCTGCAGTTTTTAAAATTACGACTAGGCGAGGAGCTTTAGTAATATGGGGCGATTACAATAGATCAGTACTGGTCGCAGTGATACAGGAAGGCTGAGGCCTGGAAAAACTCTTTTTCCAGAGTAAAAAAAAACAGTGCTTGTATTGTTGCGATTCACTTAATGTTATTATAATAATATACTCCCTCCCCCTCCCTCCTATTCCAAACACAGGTTGGCAACGCACTTGCGACTCCCTTGGTGTTGCAAGTGTCTATGGACGGTAGTGATCACTTAGCGTCAGACGACCCATCTGTTCGATGCCTCCTATCACATAAAAAATAGATGAACACTAAGAAACCTGAAGAGGAAACGCGGGCTTTGTTAGCCCTTACAAACATAATCCATCATTTTATCCATGGATAATGAAACTAGAATACATTTTTTATATCATGCAGTTCATATCTATCACTATGCTATTCATATGTTTTGATTATCTCCATAATAAATATTTGAAGACTTAGAATTCTTGTAGAAGTACAATGTTAATATTTTAGATAATGTTTGCCTAATTATAACGCAGTTTACACACATTGGTCAAAAAAAAATTACGAATATAATCAACAAAACAAAAACATCCAAACACAAAGCTTTTCTTGTATTCATTCTGAAAGAAGAATTAAAATTGGTCCAGTTTTCCAAGATGAAACAGAGGAAGACGAAATCATAAGTTCATTTATTTTAATAAGTATAATCAGGTGAAGTTACAGATGTCTCTCTCTAGCGTTCTATTTGATCGCTTGAGCAGAGTGCGACAACCATAGAATCGTGTTTTAACCCATTCTTAATATTTCTTTCTGACTAATCTACCTCTTCATAAAATTCATAACAATAGGTTAATTATTACAAGCTGTAGGTCTCTACACAGTATACCATAAAGGCTATAGAGTAGGACGCACGTGCAACTTTGTTAATTCGATTATCGAGCTGTACGCTGCCTTGTAAGAGAACAATGTTTTTTTTTATAATGAATAGAACAATAAACATATTATTAAATTACTACATAGTTATGAACAGCCGACTCTGTGTCCGATGTGTATTGATTCGTTTTAGAAGCAAGCTGTTTCTCGTAATTCACATAAATTTACTAGTTTATAAATGTATACTTCAATAATAATATTATCGATTGATTTGAGAATAACATAAGCACACTAGGAAATATTTTCGCGCATTGCAGTAGGGAAAATAAAAAAAAAGTATAAACTTGGCGGAGTCTCAAATTGGCAATAGATTGTGCGCTAGTGTTGTGATTTTAGTTGTGCCTTGCCTCTAGGAGAGGTTTTTGCCCAACAATTGAACATTACCGTACAGATATCAGACAAACAAAATACTTTCAACTGACATTTAAATTTATTCGAACAAAAGTACATACTATTGTACTTACATGTACAATGTTAATGTACATACAGCATTTAACACGAAACTGCAACATTGTATAAAATCCAAAGCGACAAAGCAGGAAGGCGGTTCAAATCTGTCCGCATTGTTAATGATGCAGACACTACAGAGTTTATAGAACCGCTTCGACTGCGCAGGGATATTGCCTCACTGAGCGTGTTCTACCGTCTGTATCATGGCGAGTATTCTGCAGAGTTGTTCAATTTCATCCCTTCCTCTCCTTTTCACAACCGAACCACGAGTGCTGGTCTACGGAGCCACAGTTTTACGTTAAACCCTATATGGGCACGAACTAAAAGGTTCGCAACATCCATCTTTGCCATACCGTGAAGCTGTGGATCAATCTCCCGGCTAGTGTGCCCTCCTTCCTGTAATATGGGGTCCTTCAAGCATAATTTGAAGAGGCATTCATGCAGCCCGGCACGACAGCGACGACCGAAGAATGATAAAGTATCTCTCCGCAGTCGCCGTTGTTTTTGGATTGCACTGTGCTTACCATCAGGCACAATGCAGTCACTTTGCCGTGCTACTATATTGTTCGGATTAAACTCACGTAAAAGTGTTAATAAATTATTAACCGTTATTATTGGTGTATAAAATTTGAGAGGAGAGAGGGGGGCAGCTAATGAGGTGGAAGCAGGACCTGACGGACGCGGAGTACGGTAGAACGACTATCGACGCCGTCCGCCCGGTCCTGCAGGATTGGTGTTTACGGATGTGGGGCTCCTTGACGTTTCGTCTGGTGCAAGTGCTGACCGGGCACGGGTGCTTCGGTTGGTACCTGCACCGGATAGCGCGCAGGGAGCCTACCGCCGTATGCCATCAGTGTGGCGTTGACCCGGACACCGCGCAGCACACTCTGTCTGAGTGTGCTGCGTGGGAGGAACAGCGTCGCACTCTGGCTTCGGTGATAGGAGAGGATCTCTCATTGCCGAGCGTGGTGAAAGCCATGCTCGGCAGCGAGTTTGTATGGAATATGGTAGCCTCCTTCTGTGAGGAAGTCGTCTCACAGAAGGAGGCGGCGGAGAGCGTCCGCGAAGACGACCCTCTAAGTGGCCGTCTCCGCCAACGAAGAACCAATAGGCAGAGGCGGCAATCTGTTCGGCTCCTCTCACTATCGTTGTCAGCCCGAAGGAAGATGGGTCGGTTAGGAGGGCTCATCTTCCCTAGCACCGGACCGGAGGATGGAGAAGACGGCCGTTAATCACAGGACCGTCTCCTTCCAAGGAGGAGGCCTAGCGTAGTGTCCTGTTACGCTAGGCCAACCGCTTGGGGCGACACGATGAAGTCCAATAAGATCTCGTATCATCCCAACCATAGCGGAAGGCGGGAAAAAAAAAGATAGGTCGCAAATTGCATAAATTAGACAACAATCTAAACCGAGGTGTGCCGTGAACCTCCGAGTTAGTTGTCAAAATAAAAGCAGCCGAGTGCCTTAAACGCCCACCTTAGTAGTCCAGTGAAGCTGTTAAGGCCTCGCTAGGCCAATAGCGTAGTCAGTTCAAGAAAAAAAAAACTCTAAACCTAGGGAAGACTAGTTCTTAAGTGCAGTTGACGAAACACACTAACAGCTGATTGGAAATAGATATTCAATTCGAGATTGGTAACTAACAAGGCGGACTACCGGAAGACCCTACCAACTTATTACGGTTTCATCAAGATGTCACAAAAGCCATCGTCGTTTCATAATGATATCAAATTAATAAAATAATAAAGAAATAAAAAAGAGCGTGTGTACTTATGTACACGCGTTAGAAGTCATACTTCTTTGACGAACAAGATAAAAATCTTTTCAAAAATATTATTTTTCGCCATTAAACGACACTAACAATAGAAAAAAGGTATTTAATACATTGAAAGTTTTAATTCAAAGAAATACAAACAACAAATACAAAGAAACAAAATGTTGACTGTAGCTAACTTCTGGGTGTCGGTTTTTAGTGACGGTGTGCACGCGCACCGTAAAACTTTACTCTCATCATTTTTCCCTATCGCGCCAAAAGAACTATAACTTCAAAAATGTGTATACAGCTATTGATCAAGTATTTATTCAACTAATATTTAACAAAGACACAATATGACACAAAAAAACAACAAAGTATTCAACAAGTTTTGCTCCAATAACTAACCGAATAGTAGGTACATAAAGCCACCATTAAAACACAAACACGAAACAAAACACCAAGCCTAGAAAACAGGGAACCATTAGTTTCGTATTCGGCCTAAAACGCCCTAAAACTCGGACCAATTAGGTAATTGATCCTAAATGGCGTTAAGTAAAAATTAGAAAGAATGACGTAAATATCACCGCGACAGTAAATAATGGACGAAATGAGGATTTAGCACAGGACGTGAATAATTTATAAAACGAGTAGGTCGATGCTCACGCGATGTTTCCACAGTTGTTTATAGCTGGCATTCGCTAAATTAGCTAGATATTCCCATTTACCTTGATAAACTAGACAGTCGGAACACCTAAATCAGTCGATTATTGGGGAAATTGATATCCCTAATAAGATGCGTTTATATATTTAGAACGCAATAATAAATCTGTAGAACCGTTGTTGTGTTGAACATTGAACATAATTGCCAATTTAAGGTTGTAGAGTCATGCTGAAACTGTAACTGGTTTCAGCAGGAATGGGTCGGCTCGCTCGGGGTAGTACTACCCTCGCATAGAAAATCGACGTGAAGTAACAGTGCTTGCATTGTTGCATTTCGTTCGGTCAGTGAGAGCGCTGGAGACTCACCTCCCCTCTTCATCCCTCCCTTCTTCTCTCCCCATCCCCTTTCCCCTCAAACAACACAGTCTGGTAACGCACTTGCGACTCCCCTGGTGTTGCTAGTGTCTATGGACGGCGGTGATCGCTTAACATCAGGTGACCAGCCTGTCCGTTTACCCCCTATATGATATAAAAAAAAAACTGGTATGATGAAATTTTTTTAAATTTTGTTTTCAATTTGTCTCTCTGGAAACGCTATTCTCCAAAACTAGCTCTACGAATCTCTCTCCCGTGATGGTGAAACAATTAAAAAACCAGATTTTTTATATTCCCAATTATAAATGCTTTAAACATTATATATTACAAATATGCATAGAAAGTCGCAGACACGGCTAGTATTTACACAACACTTTTGGGACATATAAAACAGCTTACCATACTTAGGATCTTTAAGAAAAATGTAATATTGAAAAGCCAATTAATTTTGAAGAGCGTTTGGAAATTCCAACCGACATCCATAGCGGAATTACGATTTTATACATTTTTTTTTTTCAATTAATTGTGAATACTAAAATACTAATAACATGCATACAAAACAACTAACAACTAAGGTATTATAACTAAACATTCAAACATAAGCTTGGTATCAGAAATAGAATCACCGAATACAAAGATAGACTTCATAAATTAAATCTCAAAAGTTCTGAACAGCGAAGATATATAGCCGACTTATGTATACTTCACAAAGTCGTAAACGGTACCTTTAGTGGCGACCTGCTCGAACAAATCTACTTCAGAATACCAACTCATTCAGTGCGAGCTCATCAATTATTTAATCTACCAGCAATTAATAACAACGTTTCAAAAAACAATCCGTTGTATCGAATGTGCACATACTATAACGAATTCTGTGTTCACAAAGACATACTCAATTAAAGCTTAAAAAAATTTAAGACATATTATTTTAGAAACATAGACGCATGATAGTTATGTATTCCTAATATTAATTTTATCATCACACTAGGCTCACTGTGGTTATGGTTAAAACTGATAATGTTGTGTACAATTTGTAATTGGATTTCAGATTTATTATGTTATAATAGTTTTGTTACGCAGATAATCTCAATCTGTCATCTGTAATTGTACCTTTTTGTAAAAATAAAAATAAAAAAAATATGCAGATTATATATTTCCATGTTATACGAGTTACATATCAAATCCTCTCACTGTTTAACTCGTCCAAGGCTATATTCATAGCTATCTAAACTTAATTGCGCATTTAAACCGATTCAGAATTACATGCCACGTTTAAGCAATTAAATCCTTCATCACTGTTCTTAATTTTCCTTACCTATTTGCAGTATTGTTGGACTAACATGAGTCACAGTAGTAATAGAAACAAAATATAAAACCGATTTCAAAAAACTTTACAAATCTACTAGAACGTCTTTGGCATTGGTTAAATAGGTACCTACACTACCAAGCCTTGCATTATCATAAACCATTGTCTTAATGGCTATACATGAGTAATTCTCCGCTATATATTCTAGATCCAAGCTCGAACGCCAATTAAATTAAATAGGGACCTCCTCAAAATCCCCTTCTTAGTAAAAAAAATATACTGCATTTAATACCTTTAAACGAGCAATTGTTGTATATTTTTATATTGTTATATATTCAGGATCTCGGAAACAGCGTCAGCAATTTTCGTGGAACTCAGTATGTAGGTGGTTTCGGGGACGAAGAATCAATCTAGCTAGATTTCATTACTAAAAAGGTTTTTTTTATCTGAGTTTTCAGGCAATGAAAGAATATAGCTAAAATATAATGGTAAATTTCCGCCGCCGCGCCTCTATCAAAACAAAATTAGCTCAGATGGAAATCGGCTACTTCGATAATCCGTCTAACCCCAGTTCGAATCCGAGTGACAGTAAAATACATACATTCTTCAAATATATTTTTTTTAATGAAAAATGCTAATTTTGTGAGGCTAACTTAACAGTTTATTTTAATTAAAAGATGTATTTTAACAAACCGAGCTAGACTCGGTTATCCAGGTACTTTTTCATATTAGAAAGTTCTACAGTTATAAACATTAAAAAAAATTAATAACCTTCTTTTAGAATCGGTTAGAAATGAATCTAAAATAAGAAGTATTAAAACAGTTATTGTAATTTGAATGACGGCTCGAGTTAAGTACTATTGGATTATTCATAAACAAAATCCTTTTGTGTAAATGAAACACTTCAATTTTATCATATAAAGAATTGCTACACAGTAAAGAAAAGTGATTCGACACAAAAAAATTACTAGTGACGCCATCAACATTAAACAATATCGACTCGTAACATTAAGCAAAGGCATTGTTAATATACAGCCACGTGGTGGTGTAGTATAAAATTTAATACAATAAGTATGAGAGTAAAATAGGCAAGTAAACGCAATTCAATCTCTTACAAAAACAAGAGTATTAAATAATGATTATACGTAAAATTATTCATCATCATCATCATTACCCTTATCCCACCTAAGTAGGGTTGGCACAACATGTTTTCTTATTCCACTCTCTCCTATCAAATGTCATCTCAGTATTCACACCTTTTACGCACATATCATTTTTCCCACAATCCATCCACACCTTTTTCGGTTTTCCTCTACTCGTATATCCATACACCATCATACTCAACGTTTTTCTAATTATATGGTTTTCATATCTCCTCATGATATGCCCGTACCATGCTAACCTATTACTCCTCAGCTTCTCTGTCACTGGTGCTACTTTCAAACTTCCTCTGATATACTCATCCTTAATCTTATCCATTCTAATCACACCACATATCCACCTTAACATTCGCATCTCTGCCACATGTAATTTTCTCTCATTCGTCTCTTTCGTAGCCCAACACTCGGATGCATACAGCATGACAGGTCTTATAATAGTTTTATAAACTTTACCCTTGAGTTTCAAAGGCATTCGTGGGTCACAAGCTACCCCAGACACATTTCGCCATTTCATCCATACTGCGTTTAACCTATTTCTCACATCCTTATCAATGTCACCGTTGTTCTGTATCAGTGAGTCGAGATACCGAAAATTGGAGCTGGCTGGTAAGGATACACCATTTAAGGCTATAGGAGAAAAACTAGATGTACCACCAAATTCACAAAACAAGTATACGCAAAATTATTATAGTTCTTATAAACTTGTATTTATGATATGCAACCAGTTTAAAAATATGCCAGTATAATCGACCCAACAGGGAATTAAACGGCAAGTCGAACCAAAAGCAATGCGAATAATTGCATATGTGACGCCATATGTCAGTTCATTCTCGCTTACCCAGTGACGCAGTTTGTGGGGCAATGTCAGCTGTACGTGAGAATGAGGAATAACATATAATTACCATAGTTTTATACATTTCAACGATTGTGTATAGTAACAAGCAAGTAGTAACGTAACAGTGACATGTAGAATTATTAGATAAATAAAAAAATATGAGCCGTCACGGGACGCCTGACAGATGTAAATCATCGAAATTGTTCGAATCGAACGAATCTTAAATTCTCAAATTACAGTGTAGGTATGCGAGCTCAATGCGGCAAGAGAGATTGCGAACAGTCGCTTGCGCATGGCATCGCGTTTAATATTAAAAAAAAAAAACAAATATTCCTGTTCCTTAATAAGTCTTATTAGGTATTCATAAAAAAAAAACTTATTTTTATTATATTGATTCTTAAATTGAAAACTTGTTTAGACGTGTTAAGAGGGGTATTTTTCTTATGAATTCGCATCAGGACATGCGTGACAGACTGTATTGCGTTTGCACGGCTTACGACGCGTAGTATAGTGGCCTTTGTACATGTAACATGGATATTATACATTAAGTTTGTGCAGCCCATTACATGGTTGATTTATTAAGAAATTGTATAAAATACATATAATTATCGTTCGAAGTACTAATATTGCATTTGAAAACCAGACTAATACTATCATTAACATATTATGAAATTTAAATAATTCATAATTCAAGTGGGAGCACAGCTATTACATAGTTTTGAGTTTTCACTATTATCAGTAGTCCTTATGACCACCTCGCCTTTTTTTTTATTTATATTAGCATATTAATATTATAAAGCTTATATAGCGTTAGCCCAAAGTAGCCCAACAGTATCTATTCCACGCGAAGTCGCGGACAGAAGATAGCCTTGAATAAAATTGTTGTAACGACTTTTTTCACTTACATAATTTGTTAAATAATATACTCAAATTATTAAACTATATCTAAACATAAGTAACTCACTTGAGAAATGAAACTAAATAACATAAATAGCTACAATTCTCTTAACAACAGAGAGACGTGTGACCCGAATATTTAGCTCAACGTTATTGTAGCCATAAACGGAGATATGAACGAAAATAATCATAATAAATTTATCCGCCCGTTCACTTAGCGTCCTACCCTTGTGTTTACAACAAGTGTCTTACTATGACTATCATATTATATACTAACCCCGCCCGCGACTTCGTTCGCATAGTAATAGTTACTTTGGGCTAATGCTAACACGCAGCGGGAGCTTTCAATAGGAAAAAATCTCGATTTTGAAATATTTTCGGTCTTAACGTGATGATATATGTATATAGCCTATAACCTTTTTCGATAAATGAGCTATATAACACTGAAAGAATTTTTCAAATGGAACCAGTAGTTCCTGAAATTACCCCCCACAACGTCACAAACTTTACCTCTTTATAATATTAGAAGACTAGATAGTAGAGATTTCTTTGGACAAATCTCGTTACTGTAAATTAATATTTTTTGATGTGTAACATCTATAGGCGCATCCTAAACCTGATTTTGGCTTGGCGACGTGGCGACACAAACACAAACTTTGCACTACTAACGAAATACTCATTAATTTTTTTTTTCTCTGACTACGTTATTGACCTAACAAGCAACATATTTCCGACTCTACTTGTATTTCTTAGACCATCTTTTTTGTTCTTCATGAGGAAATCCCTAACGGATTTCCATCCCACCGTGCAGTAGAGGATGGATATGCCCGGATCGCACGGACTAAAACCCCATGGTACTTTCTCACACCTTTTGACCGGGGGACCAGGGACGGTCTAATCGACACTACTGCTGCACTGCTCCTCCGACGGTGTTGTCCTCTCGTAAGGGGACCCAAATACGTTCTGAGGGGTCAAGATGGTAGACTCCTCACGGGGAGAGGGTGTTGACGGCCCCTGACGAACTATCGGAGTTGCATCGGTACAATGCAACTCCACCACATAAGTTTAACTGCCCGTGTTGACGGATATGCTCGTGTCCATCGCCCCCAGGCCCCAACTACGGCGGCCGGAGATCATCGCCATCATCATCATCTAATACGAAGTAACTGATTCCAGTTAGTTCTAGTTGGCTTCTAGTAGAAAGAAGAAAGAAATACTTTATTGTTTGAATAATAACATTAAATTACACACTAGTTAGAAAAAAAAGAAACATTTGAAAATCAAAAATAAATGCCCAACAATTGGCGAACCCATTCAGCAGAAATGTGCAATACAAACAGTACTGCAGTAGTGATTTTCGATGGGAGCCTATATGATGAGACACGGACGTTCAGTCGGCCATATTAATGCTAATAAAAAACTTAAAATGAACCGAGAAATAACACAGTACACAACACATCACGGATGATCACGCTAAAGAAGTATAGCTACTGTAGCCACAAAAAGACTAAATAAAACAAATATTATTTTAGACTAAAAAATACACATCAATAAACAGAGCTTACAATAAATCTGCCTGTATACAATATACGTCACTTAAATTATTGAGTTTGAAATTGGAATAGGTAGTGCTTATATGGGTCGACTCGTCCGGGGAAGCACCACCCTCTCACAGAAAACCGACGTGAAGTAACAGTGCTTGCATTGTTGCGTTTCGTTCGGTCAGTGAGAGAGCCGGAGACCCACCTAACTTCCCCATCCTCATTCCCTTCCTGCCCCCCCCCCCCC